>JAWNZC010000419.1:0-130000 GCA_035771165.1 Paragorgia papillata | reverse complement strand
GTTGTCGCCATTGTTGTTGTTGTTGTTGTTGTTGTCGGTGTTGTTGTTGTTGCTGCTGTTGTTGTGGATGAGGGTGCTGGTGTTGGTGTTGTTGTTCATGTGGCTGCTGTTGATGTTTTGCTGCTAGGTTTTTCGTTATTCAGTTTCTTCACCATGCCTGACGGGTTTTTTTCCAGGCTCGTGTCAATGATCTCCAAGAATATGTTGATATTCTAAAATCTGAATTAGAAGACACTAAGAAGAGAGAGAGAGCAAGAAAGGTAAACGATAATAGAAATTGTAAATTAAGTTCTAGCACGAAGCGTAAGAGGTGCATGGGGGATAGCGGAAAACAATTCTAGTATGGTTTACGTCATTACAGTTCACAGCTGTATCTTTAAATACAGTATTTACTGGTAGTAGTTTTTTTACCTCTGAAGAAAAACCTTGGATCTGGTATGGGTGGACAGAGTGTGGAAGACATGGAACGCGTTATTGCTGCTATGAGACGAGTTGTGGAAAGACTGCAAACTGAGAATGATAACTTGAAAAAACATCCTGTCAGCGGTCAGCCCTCACTTGATCAAATTACAAAGGAAAACAAAAGATTGAAGGTGTGGTGCTAAGTCTACTAGGTTTAGTTTAAATATGTATAACAAATTTTTGAAAGTGGTCTGTCTGTCTGTCTGTTTGTTTGTTTATTTATTTATTAATTTGTCTTGCAGCAAGAGTTGAACAAGTTGAAACAAACAGCTCATTCGTCATCAAAAGGAAGTGATGTCATCAAGAGTTCGTCGAAACTAATGAGTGAACACGAGAAGCTAAGAAAAGATCTCGCCAAGGTTGGGAAACATTCAGGCATGCTGTCGTGTTCTGCAACATCGTTTATTTTTTTATTTTTAATATTGTATATATAATGATCATAATTGTTTTTCTCGCATGCTCTTTTGTTTAGGAAATAGATGACAGTAAAAAAGTAAAAATTAAAATTGCTGAACTAGAGAAAACTATTATTGAGAAAGAAGATGGAATAAAGGAGGCAAATAAACTTATCGAAACTGTTTTTAAAATTAAGCTAGTTTAGGGATGCCATCTTGAAATGTATTATATTATTTATATTATCAACATTTGTCCCTAACAACCCCTTACAAGGCTATTCTCCAAACTGGGGGAAACTATGGAGAAGAGAACTCCATAGCTCACATGTAATAACCCCTTTCGACCAGCTGGCTTAACTTCAGTGACGCGCGCTAACAGCTTGTGAAATGATTACAATCTTTTTTGGAAAAGCTTCTTTAATATTTATACCTTAGTACACGAAATTTTAAAGATTTTTGAAGAATTATTTTTAATTTTTTTGTTGTTGTAGATGGAACAACGGTTAAGCGAAGCCGAGGAGCGCGCACCAAATCTTGAAGGATTGGACTCTAAACAGTGGAAATCGGCGGTTGTTACGCGAATGTTTGAACAAAAAGTGAAATCATTGCAGAGTGAACTACTGAGAAAGGTTTATTTTTTTATACGACTAACGATGTCCACATCCACATCAAATATTTGCTGAAACAAATGTTCTTTGTTATATTTTAGACCAACATGTTGAATGATATAAAGGAACATCTTAAAAGATCCGCAGAACGAGAATCAAAATTGCTGAAAACACAATCAGAGTTGGGAGAAAAGGTATTGGTACAGTAAAAAAATGTTATCTATACACAACTTTCATAATGGCGTTCAATTGGAATATTCTTTTTTGTGCGTTTTAATCAGCCTTTCAGCTCGCTTTGTTTGGGTGTGTGTATTTCAGAAGAATCTTTGTTTCATAACGAGGCCAGAAAGACTAATTTTTAAATGCACGTAAAAAGAATATTTAAAGTTAAGGTCATTATGAAAGTGGTCCATTTATGTGAACCTCGGCTTGAAATTTGGAATTTTGTGTTTCACTAAACAAGCATATTTTTCAGCATTAAAATCTTATTTGAAAAAACAAAACAATTTTAAATCTATTATTTAAATGTTAATAATTATGTATTTTTAGGTTGCAATATTAGAACGCTTTCCAACTAATATTAAACTAGACAGTGATCTTGTCAAAGAGCTACAGGATGCCAGGTATAAAATGAAAAGTTGAATTATCAACTTATTATTAATCGAGAGTGAGCTCATTAAAGAAAAAATATCAAGTTCCAGGTCTGTACATAATAAAAGACAGAGATCTGATATTTTTCCGTGATGATCAAGGTCGAGATTATATTTCAAACAAACAAAGTGTTGTTCGCGAAATGTCGAAAAGTGCTCAATACCGTGAAGATAGAGCGAATATAACTATAAGTGGGCTTACCTCAAATGTATATTCTCTACTGTTCCAATAGATTGCACTTGGCTAGTCTGGAGGCTGAAAAAGGTCAATTACATCATGATTTAAAACGTCTTCGTGAGATGAGTCAGGCTGAAGAGCTTCCTTCTAATTTGGTAAGCCACATTCATTTACCAGAAGGTTTAACCCCTTTAACAACAATAACAAGCAAGTTAGGAACAAAATGTTACGACTACCTGTTAAAGGTTTAATCGCAATGTATATATTACGTATCTTAATTATGTTCACTAATGTGATTAATAACTTTCAGAATAAGGACGACGTAATGCACAAATTAGAAGATTATGATAATACTTTAAGACAGAATATTGAACTAGAAACACGATTGCAAACTGTGGAATTTGAACGGAATCGTCTCAACACGGAGATCGCAAAGGTACGAACTGTAATTAGTGGTTAGAATTACTGTATAAAGAGAAGATTTTACAAGATTGAATAATGATTGATAAGTTTTGGAAAACGAAACTCTATAAAGCTATTGTGCCTGATTCTGAGAATTTTTTCTTTACAGCTTCGCAAAGAACTCGAAGCGTTTGATCCGACATTTTTTGAAGAGATTGAAGACTTGAAATATAATTTTCAAAAAACGGTTGAACGCAATGTCCTGTACGAACGACAATTACGAGAACTGTCGCGACAGTTTGGAGTTGATGTCAATATTCCAAATGATGATGACTTTTAATTAGTTTTGCCGTGAAGATATTTATTTTCCCAAGAAATAGAGATCGGAAAACGTGTGAAGATAACTGATAAAACTATATCAGTTAGTAACATTGTGGAATTTAGACACACTAACATTCTTGGTAGACTGATTGGTTGAGTCTGTGAAGTCATGTCATGTCGTCTTGCTTATTTGACGTTATTTATTTACGTTAGTGTCAAAAGTACGTATCTATATAAGAATAAAATTCAAAAGGCTACGTTTTGTAGCATGAAAATATTTTTGTATACGGAAGCATATATACTTGTAAGATATGTAAAATACTATATTAATAATAAAGTTGCAATGAAAATTTACTGACTGATCAACCAACGAAAAGACCGACCGACCACTAATCGAGAGACTGACCGACCGACTGAGTTACTGACTGCCTAAATGAGTGAATGAGTGAGTGAGTGAGTGAGTGAGTGAGTGAGTGAGTGAGTGAGTGAGTGAGTGAGTGAGTGAGTGAGTGAGTGAGTGAGTGAGTGAGTGAGTGAGTGAGTGAGTGAGTGAGTGAGTGAGTGAGTGAGTGAGTGAGTGAGTGAGTGAGTGAGTGAGTGAGTGAGTGGCTGACTGACTCTCTGACTGACTGACTGACTGACTGACTGACTGACTGACTGACTGACTGACTGACTGACTGACTGACTGACTGACTGACTGACTGACTGACTGACACTGTCAGACAGAGAGGTCCAGACAGACTGACCCAGACAGACAGACAGACAGACAGACAAACAAACAAAGAAACAAACAAACAAACAAACAAACAAACAGACAGACAACCCAGACAGACAGACAGACCCAGACGGACAGACAGACAGGGACCCAAGACAAACAAACAGACCTAGGCAGACAAACGGACCTAGGCAGACAGACTGACCTAGGCAGGCAAACAGACCTAGGAAGGCAGACAGACCTAGGCAGACAAACAGACCTAGGAAGGCAGACTGACCTAGGCAGACAGACAGACCTAGGCAGACAAACAGACCTAGGAAGGCAGACAGACCTAGTCAGACCCAGATAGACAGACAGACAGACAGACAGACAGACCTAGACAGATCCAGACATACAGACAGACAGACAGACAGACCTAAGCAGACAGACGGACAGACCCAGAGAGACAGACCTAGGCAGACAGACAGACAGACCTAAGCAGACAGACGGACAGACCCAGAGAGACAGACCTAGGCAGACAGACCTAGGCAGGCAGACAGACAGACCTAAGCAGACAGACGGACAGACCCAGAGAGACAGACCTAGGCAGACAGACAGACAGACAGACCTAGGCAGACAGACCTAGGCAGACAGACAGACAGACAGACCTAAGCAGACGGACAGACCCAGAGAGACAGACCTAGGCAGACAGACAGACCCAGACCTAGGCAGACAGACAGACAGACCCAGACAGACCCAGACAGACAGACAGACAGGCAGACAAACAGATCCAGACAGACCCAGTGAACTCGGGTGGAGGTGTTACTCCGAGTGACGAACCATATCAAATAGCCTAAGTACTAACATTCGACCACCAGCTCCGACTTGTCCTGTAGCTCAGTTGGTAGAGCATCGGTTTCGAATCCCAGCCGGGTCCAGTAGAGTTTTTCTCTATTTGTCCGGTATGGTTCGTCAGTTTAAGTACGAGAAAAGATCTGTAGCTTTCAGGCAAGGACCTTATTGATCTGGTGGTTAAGTCACTGTGCCAGCGTGCGATATACCCAGTCCAAATCAGGGACTGGTCAAAGAAACGACGTTAACGTTGACTGAGTTTTGACAATTTGGTGGTTAAGGCAGGTTAAGTAAGAGAAAAGATCAGTAGCTTTCAGGCAAAGATCTGTTGGTCTGATGGTTAAGTCACTGTGCCAGCGTGTGACACACCCTTGGATCAAATCAGGGACTGGTCAAAGAAACGACGGTGAGGTTTGACAATTTGGTAGTTGAAGCACGTTAAGTTTAAGTAAGAGAAAAGATCTGTAGCTTTCAGGCAAGAACCTAATTGATCTGGTGGTTAAGTCACTGTGCCAGCGTGCGACACACCCTTGAATCAAATCAGGGACTGGTCAAAGAAACGACGTTAACGTTGATTGAGTTTTGACAATTTGGTGGTTGAGGCAGGTTAAGTAGGAGAAAAGATCAGTAGCTTTCAGGCAAAGATCTGTTGGTCTGATGGTTAAGTCACTGTGCCAGCGTGTGTGACACACCCTTGGATCAAATCAGGGACTGGTCAAAGAAACGACGTTAACGTTGATTGAGTTTTGACAATTTGGTGGTTGAGGCAGGTTAAGTAAGAGAAAAGATCAGTAGCTTTCAGGCAAAGATCTGTTGGTCTGGTGGTTAAATCACTGTGCCAGCGTGTGACACACCCTTGGATCAAATCAGGGACTGGTCAAAGAAACGACGTTAACGTTGACTGAGTTTTGACAATTTGGTGGTTGAGGCAGGTTAAGTAAGAGAAAAGATCAGTAGCTTTCAGGCAAAGATCTGTTGGTCTGATGGTTAAGTCACTGTGCCAGCGTGCGACACACCCTTGAATCAAATCAGGGACTGGTCAAAGAAACGACGTTAACGTTGATTGAGTTTTGACAATTTGGTGGTTAAGGCAGGTTAAGTAAGAGAAAAGATCAGTAGCTTTCAGGCAAAAATCTGTTGGTCTGATGGTTAAGTCACTGTGCCAGCGTGCGACACACCCTTGGATCAAATCAGGGACTGGTCAAAGAAACGACGGTGAGGTTTGACAATTTGGTAGTTGAGGCAGGTTAAGCTGAAAAAACTTCCGCAAAAGATGGTTAAGTAGGAGAAAAGATCAGTATCTATCAAATCAGTAGATCGTAGTAGATGATGGTGATGTTTGTTTTAATAATGTCTGTTTCGAATTTTAATAACTGCCAGTTAAAGCCCCTAATTATTGTTTTTAACCCAGGATGTTTGTGAATCGTGGTCTACTGCACTGGATAGCGCTATGATTTTTCACGTGTTAACGACGGGGTTCCATTCTTTCTCAGTACGAAACCTTTTTCTTTTTTCTTTTTCTTTTGTTTTTCTTTTACTTTTTTGGGTATTTATATTTGCGATGGCCGTGATGATCGGGATGTTTGTAATTTTTGAGATGGTAGTGATGTTTGAGACGGCCGTGATGTTTGTGATTTTTGAAATGGTGGTGATGATGGTGATGTTTGAGATGGCCGTGATGATCGTGATGTTTGTGATTTTTGAGATGGTGGTGATGATAGTGATGTTTGAGATGGCCGTGATGATCGTGATGTTTGTGATTTTTGAGATGGTGGTGATGATGGTGATGTTTGAGATGGACGAGATGATCGTGATGTTTGTGATTTTGAGATCGTGGTGATGATGGTGATGTTTGAGATGGCCGTGATGATCGTGATGTTTGTGATTTTTCAGATGGTGGTGATGATGGTGATGTTTGAGATGGACGTGATGATCGTGATGTTTGTGATTTTGAGATGGTGGTGATGATGGTGATGTTTGAGATGGCCGTGATGATCGTGATGTTTGTGATTTTTGAGATGGTGGTGATGATGGTGATGTTTGAGATGGCCGTGATGATCGTGATGTTTGTGATTTTTGAGATGGTGGTGATGATGGTGATGTTTGAGATGGCCGTGATGATCGTGATGTTTGTGATTTTTGAGGTGGCCGTGATGATCGTGATGTTTGAGATGGCCGTGATGATCGTGATGTTTGTGATTTTTCAAGATGGTGGTGATGATGGTGATGTTTGCGATGGCCGTGATGATCGTGATGTTTGTGATTTTTCAGATGGTGGTGATGATGGTGATGTTTGAGATGGACGTGATGATCGTGATGTTTGTGATTTTGAGATGGTGATGTTTGAGATGGCCGTGATGATCGTGATGTTTGTGATTTTTGAGATGGTGGTGATGATGGTGATGTTTGAGATGGCCGTGATGATCGTGATGTTTGTGATTTTTGAGATGGTGGTGATGATGGTGATGTTTGAGATGGCCGTGATGATCGTGATGTTTGTGATTTTTGAGGTGGCCGTGATGATCGTGATGTTTGAGATGGCCGTGATGATCGTGATGTTTGTGATTTTTCAAGATGGTGGTGATGATGGTGATGTTTGCGATGGCCGTGATGATCGTGATGTTTGTGATTTTGAGATGGTGGTGATGATGGTGATGTTTGAGATGGCCGTGATGATCGTGATGTTTGTGATTTTGAGATGGTGGTGATGATGGCGATGTTTGGGATGGCCGTGATGATCGTGATGTTTGTGATTTTTGAGATGGTGGTGATGATGGTGATGTTTGAGATGGACGTGATCATCGTGATGTTTGTGATTTTTGAGATGATGGTGATGTTTGAGATGGCCGTGATGATCGTGATGTTTGTGATTTTTGAGATGGTGGTGATGATGCTGATGTTTGAGATGGCCGTGATGATCGTGATGTTTGTGATTTTTGAGGTGGCCGTGATGATCGTGATGTTTGAGATGGCCGTGATGATCGTGATGTTTGTGATTTTTGAGATGGTGATGATGATGGTGATGTTTGAGATGGACGTGGTGATCGTCATGTTTGTGATTTTTGAGATGGTGGTGATGATGCTGATGTTTGAGATGGCCGTGATGATCGTGATGTTTGTGATTTTTGAGATGGTGGTGATGATGGTGATGTTTGAGATGGACGTGATTTTTGAGATGGTGGTGATGATGGTGATGTTTGAGATGGACGAGATGATCGTGATGTTTGTGATTTTGAGATGGTGGTGATGATGCTGATGTTTGAGATGGCCGTGATGATCGTGATGTTTGTGATTTTTGAGATGGTGGTGATGTTTGTGATGTTTGAGATGGCCGTGATGATCGTGATGTTTGTGATTTTTGAGATGGTGGTGATGATGGTGATGTTTGAGATGGCCGTGATGATCGTGATGTTTGTGATTTTTGAGATGGTGGTGATGAAAATCAGATATTGAACCATATCTGGGCCACTTCTAATTTTTCTTGAGCCAGCAAGAAGATAGAATTAGCTTTATTTTGATATATAAGAATGCTGGTTAGAAATAACGAAAGCCATCGAAATTTTCCCTCCAATGTCGGCAACTACAATTAATAAAGATGTCTATTTCCGGTACAATGTAATTGACAGTTTGGGCGTCTCCTTTTAAATGTGAATAACTCTTGAACCAGATCTGGGACACTTCTAATTTTTCTTGGGCCAGCAAGAAGATGGAATGAGCTTCATTTTGTTATATAGGAAAGCTGGTTAAAAGTAAGGGAAGCCGTCGAAACTTTCCCCCCAATGTCGGCAACTACAATTAATAAAGATTTCTATTTCTGGCGCAATGTAATTGACAGTTTGGGCATCTCGTTTTAAATGCGAATAACTCTTGAATCAGATCTGGGACACTTCTAATTTTTCTTGGGCCAGCAAGAAGATAGAATGAGCTTCATTTTGGTTTATAGGAAAGCTGGTTAAAAGTAAGGGAAGCCGTCGAAATGTCCCCCCAATGTCGGCAACTTGCTTGTGATTTGCCAATTTTATCTTTTTTTTCTCCTCACTTTTACAGCATCCTCCTCGCTTTCTCTTTGTTTTGTTTTTTTCTGTTATATGTTTGTTGTTCTTGGACGACGAGATTTTTTGGAGATACTTGTAACGCCAAGTAAGAAAATCGTACGTAATTTTTCTAACAACCTGAGGGAGTCGGTAACGATGATGATGATGAATGTTGGTTGAGGAGAGGATGGCTAATGTAGACCCGGGTTGTGTGTCTGGTCTAGGCAATTAAATGTGTTTGTCTCTGTCATTTTATTTCGATTGGCGTTTACGCCAGCAAATGACAAACGCGACCATGGGGTGCTGCTGCCGCTGCTGTCGTTGTTCAACGTTGGCGTAGTTAAGAAAGGTCATTCGTAGTATGTGTTGCGAAAGTTGTGTGGCTGTTTGTTGAACAACGTGACACGGGAGAGCGTTCCAGGTTATGTGCCTGTTTTTGCTGCAAATAAGCGCGAGGGAGGACACCGAGCCACTGTGTACACGCCGTTGTGGGTTGTGCCCAGTGGCGCTGGCCTGTCCCGGACAGCTTTTTGCTAAGAAACTACTACTGTTGAAGGAAGACGGTTGACCGCGCGTTTGCGTGATGAACAAAAATAAAATAAAAGTAACGGAGAGGAGAAGAGATTTGCGTATTTTCTCCCGTTCTTGTCGGGGAAAGTTAACTGGTTGTTTCTGCCAGTAAAATATGCTTGTCTAAAAGATTAAGCCATGCACGTCTAAGTACGAGCACTTGTACTGTGAAACTGGGAATGGCTCATTTCATCGGTTATCGTTTATTTGATTGTACCTTTGCTAATTGGATAACCGTAGCAATTCTAGAGCTCATACATGCGAAAAATCCCGACCACTGGAAGGGATGCATTGATTAGATTTAAAACCATATCACTGGCTGCGTTGTCCTTCATCGCGAAGACAGTGTTCTCTTAATTGAATGTGCATGGAATTTGCGACGTTTGCTTTGAAGAAACTAGAGTGTTCAAAGCAGGCAGAACCGAAGTAATGATTAACAGAGACAGTTGGGCATTCGTATTTCGCTGTCAGAGGTGAAATTATTAGATCTGCGAAACTGACATCAGTAAGGTATTAACAAGTCTGTGATGCCCTTAGATTTTCTGGACTGCACGCGTGCTACAATGACGATGTCAACGAGTTTATCGAAAGGTGGTAATCTTTGGAATCATCGTCGTAATGTGGATACATCATTGCAATTATTGATCTTGAACGAGGAATTCCTAGTAATCGCGAGTCATCAACTTGCGTTGATTACGTCCCTGCCATCTGTACACACCGCCCGTCGCTACTACCGATTGAATGGTTTAGTGAGACAGATCTTCGGATTGGCACTGTAGAGTTCGAAAGAGCATGACGGCCGCCGAGAAAGTTGGTCAAACTTTTGATCATGTTAGAGGAAGTAAAAGTCGTAACAAGGTTTCCGTAGGTGAACCTGCGGAGGGATTATCACCGCAACTGCGCAGCGAACTTTTGAATTGAACGTATACAGATTCACAACTTGCTGGTGATTTGCTAATTTTCTTTTCCTTTTTTTTTTTCTCTTCAATTTTACAGCATCCTCCTCACTTTCTCTTTGTTTTTTTTGTTTTTTCTGATATATGTTTGTTGTTTTTGGGAGATACTTGTAACGCTAAGTAAGAAAATCGCACGTAATGGCAGGCAGACTTTGGTTCTATTTTGTTGGCTCGTGGAACCGAAGTAATGATGATTAACGGTCTTAGGGGGCAAGAGGGCAAGATTCAGAAAAAAATTCCTTATTACGGTCTAAGGCGGCAAGACTTAGAAACATTTGCTTATTACCCTATTGCGGTCTTAGGAGGATGCGCTTAGAAAAATTTTCCTTATTACTCTATTACTCACTTAGGAGGCAGGACTTAGAAAAAAATTCCTTATTACTCTATTACTCACTTAGGAGGCAAGACTTAGAAAAATTTTCCTTATTACTCTATTACTCACTTAGGAGGGAAGACTTAGAAAAATTTTCCTTATTACCCTATTGCGGTCTTAGGAGGATGCACTTAGAAAAATTTTCCTTATTACGCTATTACTCACTTAGGTGGCAAGACTTAGAAAAATTTTTCCTTATTACTCTATTACTCACTTAGGTGGCGAGACTTAGAAAAATTTTTCCTTATTACTCTATTACTCACTTAGGAGGGAAGACATAGAAAAATTTTTCCTTATTACCCTATTGCGGTCTTAGGAGGATGCACTTAGAAAAAATTTCCTTATTACCCTATCGCGGTTTTAGAGGGCAGGACTTAGAAAAATTTCCTTATTACGCTATTACTCACTTAGGAGGCAAGACTTAGAAAAAAATTCCTTATTACTCTATTACTCACTTAGGAGGCAAGACTTAGAAAAATTTTCCTTATTACTCTATTACTTACTTAGGAGGCAAGACTTAGAAAAAATTTCCTTACTACCCTATTGCGGTCTTAGGAGGATGCACTTAGAAAAAATGTCATTATTACCCAATTGCGGTCTTAGAGGGCAGGACTTACAAAAATTTCCTTATTACGCTATTACTCACTTAGGAGGCAAGACTTAGAAAATTTTTCCTTATTACTCTATTACTCACTTAGGAGGCAGGACTTAGAAAAAAATTCCTTATTACTCTATTACTCACTTAGGAGGCAAGACTTAGAAAAATTTTCCTTATTACTCTATTACTCACTTAGGAGGGAAGACTTAGAAAAATTTTCCTTATTACCCTATTGCGGTCTTAGGAGGATGCACTTAGAAAAAATTTCCTTATTACTCTATTACTCACTTAGGAGGCAAGACTTAGAAAAATTTTCCTTATTACTCTATTACTCACTTAGGAGGGAAGACTTAGAAAAATTTTCCTTATTACCCTATTGCGGTCTTAGGAGGATGCACTTAGAAAAATTTTCCTTATTACTCTATTACTCACTTAGGTGGCAAGACTTAGAAAAATTTTCCTTATTACGCTATTACCCACTTAGGAGGGTAGACTTAGAAAAAATTTCCTTATTACCCTATTGCGGTCTTAGGAGGATGCACTTAGAAAAAATTTCCTTATTACCCTATCGCGGTTTTAGAGGGCAGGACTTAGAAAAATTTCCTTATTACGCTATTACTCACTTAGGAGGCAAGACTTAGAAAAATTTTCCTTATTACTCTATTACTCACTTAGGTGGCAAGACTTAGAAAAATTTTCCTTATTACGCTATTACTCACTTAGGTGGCAAGACTTAGAAAAATTTTCCTTATTACTCTATTACTCACTTAGGAGGGAAGACTTAGAAAAAATTTTCCTTATTACTCTATTACTCACTTAGGAGGCAAGACTTAGAAAAATTTTCCTTATTACTCTATTACTCACTTAGGTGGCAAGACTTAGAAAAAATTTCCTTACTACCCTATTGCGGTCTTAGGAGGATGCACTTAGAAAAAATTTCCTTATTACCCTATTGCGGTCTTAGGAGGATGCACTTAGAAAAAATTTCCTTATTACCCTATCGCGGTCTTAGAGGGCAGGACTTAGAAAAATTTCCTTATTACGCTATTACTCACTTAGGAGGCAAGACTTAGAAAAATTTTCCTTATTACTCTATTACTCACTTAGGAGGCAAGACTTAGAAAAATTTTCCTTATTACTCTATTACTCACTTAGGAGGCAAGACTTAGAAAAATTTTCCTTATTACGCTATTACTCACTTAGGTGGCAAGACTTAGAAAAATTTTTCCTTATTACTCTATTACTCACTTAGGAGGGAAGACTTAGAAAAAATTTTCCTTATTACTCTATTACCCACTTAGGAGGCAAGACTTAGAAAAATTTTCCTTATTACTCTATTACTCACTTAGGTGGCAAGACTTAGAAAAAATTTCCTTACTACCCTATTGCGGTCTTAGGAGGATGCACTTAGAAAAAATTTCCTGATTACCCTATTGCGGTCTTAGGAGGATGCACTTAGAAAAAAATTCATTATTACCCTATTGCGGTCTTAGAGGGGAGGACTTAGAAAAATTTCCTTATTACGCTATTACTCACTTAGGAGGCAAGACTTAGAAAAATTTTCCTTATTACTCTATTACTTACTTAGGAGGCAAGACTTAGAAAAATTTTCCTTATTACTCTATTACTTACTTAGGAGGCAAGACTTAGAAAAAATTTCCTTACTACCCTATTGCGGTCTTAGGAGGATGCAGTTAGAAAAAATGTCATTATTTTACCCTATTGCGATCTTAGAGGGCAGGACTTAGAAAAATTTCCTTATTACGCTATTACTCACTTAGGAGGCAAGACTTAGAAAAATTTTCCTTATTACTCTATTACTCACTTAGGAGGCAGAACTTAGAAAAATATTCCTTATTACTCTATTACTCACTTAGGAGGCAAGACTTAGAAAAATTTTCCTTATTACTCTATTACTCACTTAGGAGGGAAGACTTAGAAAAATTTTCCTTATTACTCTATTACTCACTTAGGTGGCAAGACTTAGAAAAATTTTCCTTATTACGCTATTACTCACTTAGGTGGCAAGACTTAGAAAAATTTTCCTTATTACTCACTTAGCAGGCAAGACTTAGAAAAATTTTCCTTATTACGCTATTACTCACTTAGGTGGCAAGACTTAGAAAAATTTTTCCTTATTACTCTATTACTCACTTAGGAGGGAACACTTAGAAAAATTTTTCCTTATTACTCTATTACTCACTTAGGAAGCAAGACTTAGAAAAATTTTCCTTATTACTCTATTACTCACTTAGGAGGGAAGACTTAGAAGAAATTTCCTTATTACCCTATTGCGGTCTTAGGAGGATGCACTTAGAAAAAATTTCTTTATTACCCTATCGCGGTCTTAGAGGGCAGGGCTTAGAAAAAATTCCTTATTACGCTATTACTCACTTAGGAGGCAAGACTTAGAAAAATTTTCCTTATTACTCTATTACTTACTTAGGAGGCAAGACTTAGAAAAAATTTCCTTACTACCCTATTGCGGTCTTAGGAGGATGCACTTAGAAAAAATGTCATTATTACCCTATTGCGGTCTTAGAGGGCAGGACTTACAAAAATTTCCTTATTACGCTATTACTCACTTAGGAGGCAAGACTTAGAAAAATTTTCCTTATTACTCTATTACTCACTTAGGAGGCAGGACTTAGAAAAAAATTCCTTATTACTCTATTACTCACTTAGGAGGCAAGACTTAGAAAAATTTTCCTTATTACTCTATTACTCACTTAGGAGGGAAGACTTAGAAAAATTTTCCTTATTACTCTATTACTCACTTAGGTGGCAAGACTTAGAAAAATTTTCCTTATTACGCTATTACTCACTTAGGAGGGAAGACTTAGAAAAAATTTCCTTATTACCCTATTGCGGTCTTAGGAGGATGCACTTAGAAAAAATTTCCTTATTACCCTATTGCGGTCTTAGGAGGATGCAGTTAGAAAAAATGTCATTATTTTACCCTATTGCGATCTTAGAGGGCAGGACTTAGAAAAATTTCCTTATTACGCTATAACTCACTTAGGAGGCAAGACTTAGAAAAATTTTCCTTATTACTCTATTACTCACTTAGGAGGGAAGACTTAGAAAAATTTTCCTTATTACTCTATTACTCACTTAGGTGGCAAGACTTAGAAAAATTTTCCTTATTACGCTATTACTCACTTAGGTGGCAAGACTTAGAAAAATTTTCCTTATTACTCACTTAGCAGGCAAGACTTAGAAAAATTTTCCTTATTACGCTATTACTCACTTAGGTGGCAAGACTTAGAAAAATTTTTCCTTATTACTCTATTACTCACTTAGGAGGGAACACTTAGAAAAATTTTTCCTTATTACTCTATTACTCACTTAGGAAGCAAGACTTAGAAAAATTTTCCTTATTACTCTATTACTCACTTAGGTGGCAAGACTTAGAAAAATTTTCCTTATTACGCTATTACTCACTTAGGTGGCAAGACTTAGAAAAATTTTCCTTATTACTCTATTACTCACTTAGGAGGGAAGACTTAGAAAAAATTTCCTTATTACCCTATTGCGGTCTTAGGAGGATGCACTTAGAAAAAATTTCTTTATTACCCTATCGCGGTCTTAGAGGGCAGGGCTTAGAAAAAATTCCTTATTACGCTATTACTCACTTAGGAGGCAAGACTTAGAAAAATTTTCCTTATTACTCTATTACTTACTTAGGAGGCAAGACTTAGAAAAAATTTCCTTACTACCCTATTGCGGTCTTAGGAGGATGCACTTAGAAAAAATGTCATTATTACCCTATTGCGGTCTTAGAGGGCAGGACTTACAAAAATTTCCTTATTACGCTATTACTCACTTAGGAGGCAAGACTTAGAAAAATTTTCCTTATTACTCTATTACTCACTTAGGAGGCAGGACTTAGAAAAAAATTCCTTATTACTCTATTACTCACTTAGGAGGCAAGACTTAGAAAAATTTTCCTTATTACTCTATTACTCACTTAGGAGGGAAGACTTAGAAAAATTTTCCTTATTACTCTATTACTCACTTAGGTGGCAAGACTTAGAAAAATTTTCCTTATTACGCTATTACTCACTTAGGTGGCAAGACTTAGAAAAATTTTTCCTTATTACTCTATTACTCACTTAGGTGGCAAGACTTAGTAAAATTTTTCCTTATTACTCTATTACTCACTTAGGAGGGAAGACATAGAAAAATTTTTCCTTATTACTCTATTACTCACTTAGGAGGCAAGACTTAGAAAAATTTTCCTTATTACTCTATTACTCACTTAGGTGGCAAGACTTAGAAAAATTTTCCTTATTACGCTATTACTCACTTAGGTGGCAAGACTTAGAAAAATTTTTCCTTATTACTCTATTACTCACTTAGGAGGTAAGACTTAGAAAAATTTTCCTTATTACTCTATTACTCACTTAGGTGGCAAGACTTAGAAAAATTTTCCTTATTACGCTATTACTCACTTATGTGGCAAGACTTAGAAAATTTTTCCTTATTACTCTATTACTCACTTAGGAGGCAAGACTTAGAAAAATTTTTCCTTATTACTCTATTACTCACTTAGGAGGCAGAACTTAGAAAAATATTCCTTATTACTCTATTACTCACTTAGGAGGCAAGACTTAGAAAAATTTTCCTTATTACTCTATTACTCACTTAGGAGGGAAGACTTAGAAAAATTTTCCTTATTACTCTATTACTCACTTAGGTGGCAAGACTTAGAAAAATTTTCCTTATTACGCTCTTACTCACTTAGGTGGCAAGACTTAGAAAAATTTTCCTTATTACTCACTTAGGAGGCAAGACTTAGAAAATTTTTCCTTATTACTCTATTACTCACTTAGGTGGCAAGACTTAGAAAATTTTTCCTTATTACTCTATTACTCACTTAGGAGGCAAGACTTAGAAAAATTTTTCCTTATTACTCTATTACTCACTTAGGTGGCAAGACTTAGAAAAATTTTCCTTATTACGCTATTACTCACTTAGGTGGCAAGGCTTAGAAAAATTTTCCTTATTACTCTATTACTCACTTAGGAGGGAAGACTTAGAAAAAAATTCCTTATTACCCTATCGCAGTCTTAGAGGGCAGGACTTAGAAAAATTTCCTTATTACTCTATTACTCACTTAGGAGGGAAGAGTTAGAAAAAATTTCCTTATTACCCTATTGCGGTCTTAGGAGGATGCACTTAGAAAAAATTTCCTTATTACCCTATCGCGGTCTTAGAGGGCAGGACTTAGAAAAATTTCCTTATTACGCTATTACTCACTTAGGTGGCAAGACTTAGAAAAATTTTTCCTTATTACTCTATTACTCACTTAGGTGGCAAGACTTAGAAAAATTTTCCTTATTACTCTATTACTCACTTAGGAGGCAAGACTTAGAAAAATTTTCCTTATTACTCTATTACTCACTTAGGAGGCAGGACTTAGAAAAAAATTCCTTATTACTCTATTACTCACTTAGGAGGCAAGACTTAGAAAAATTTTCCTTATTACTCTATTACTCACTTAGGAGGGAAGACTTAGAAAAATTTTCCTTATTACTCTATTACTCACTTAGGAGGGAAGACTTAGAAAAATTTTCCTTATTACGCTATTACTCACTTAGGTGGCAAGACTTAGAAAATTTTTCCTTATTACTCTATTACTCACTTAGGTGGCAAGACTTAGAAAATTTTTCCTTATTACTCTATTACTCACTTAGGAGGCAAGACTTAGAAAAATTTTTCCTTATTACTCTATTACTCACTTAGGTGGCAAGACTTAGAAAAATTTTCCTTATTACGCTATTACTCACTTAGGTGGCAAGGCTTAGAAAAATTTTCCTTATTACTCTATTACTCACTTAGGAGGGAAGACTTAGAAAAAAATTCCTTATTACCCTATCGCAGTCTTAGAGGGCAGGACTTAGAAAAATTTCCTTATTACTCTATTATTCACTTAGGAGGGAAGAGTTAGAAAAAATTTCCTTATTACCCTATTGCGGTCTTAGGAGGATGCACTTAGAAAAAATTTCCTTATTACCCTATCGCGGTCTTAGAGGGCAGGACTTAGAAAAATTTCCTTATTACGCTATTACTCACTTAGGTGGCAAGACTTAGAAAAATTTTTCCTTATTACTCTATTACTCACTTAGGTGGCAAGACTTAGAAAAATTTTCCTTATTACTCTATTACGCACTTAGGAGGCAAGACTTAGAAAAATTTTCCTTATTACGCTATTACTCACTTAGGTGGCAAGACTTAGAAAAATTTTTCCTTATTACTCTATTACTCACTTAGGAGGGAAGACTTAGAAAAAATTTTCCTTATTACTCTATTACCCACTTAGGAGGCAAGACTTAGAAAAATTTTCCTTATTACTCTATTACTCACTTAGGTGGCAAGACTTAGAAAAAATTTCCTTACTACCCTATTGCGGTCTTAGGAGGATGCACTTAGAAAAAATTTCCTTATTACCCTATTGCGGTCTTAGGAGGATGCACTTAGAAAAAAATTCATTATTACCCTATTGCGGTCTTAGAGGGGAGGACTTAGAAAAATTTCCTTATTACTCTATTACTCACTTAGGAGGCAAGACTTAGAAAAAATTTCCTTACTACCCTATTGCGGTCTTAGGAGGATGCACTTAGAAAAAATTTCCTTATTACCCTATTGCGGTCTTAGGAGGATGCACTTAGAAAAAATTTCCTTATTACCCTATCGCGGTTTTAGAGGGCAGGACTTAGAAAAATTTCCTTATTACGCTATTACTCACTTAGGAGGCAAGACTTAGAAAAATTTTCCTTATTACTCTATTACTTACTTAGGAGGCAAGACTTAGAAAAAATTTCCTTACTACCCTATTGCGGTCTTAGGAGGATGCAGTTAGAAAAAATGTCATTATTTTACCCTATTGCGGTCTTAGAGGGCAGGACTTAGAAAAATTTCCTTATTACGCTATTACTCACTTAGGAGGCAAGACTTAGAAAAATTTTCCTTATTACTCTATTACTCACTTAGGAGGCAGAACTTAGAAAAATTTTCCTTATTACGCTATTACTCACTTAGGTGGCAAGACTTAGAAAAATTTTTCCTTATTACTCTATTACTCACTTAGGTGGCAAGACTTAGAAAAATTTTTCCTTATTACTCTATTACTCACTTAGGAGGGAAGACATAGAAAAATTTTTCCTTATTACTCTATTACTCACTTAGGAGGCAAGACTTAGAAAAATTTTCCTTATTACTCTATTACTCACTTAGGTGGCAAGACTTAGAAAAATTTTCCTTATTACGCTATTACTCACTTAGGTGGCAAGACTTAGAAAAATGTTTCCTTATTACTCTATTACTCACTTAGGAGGGAAGACTTAGAAAAATTTTTCCTTATTACTCTATTACTCACTTAGGAGGCAAGACTTAGAAAAATTTTCCTTATTACTCTATTACTCACTTAGGTGGCAAGACTTAGAAAAATTTTCCTTATTACGCTATTACTCACTTAGGTGGCAAGACTTAGAAAAATGTTTCCTTATTACTCTATTACTCACTTAGGAGGGAAGACTTAGAAAAATTTTTCCTTATTACTCTATTACTCACTTAGGAGGCAAGACTTAGAAAAATTTTCCTTATTACTCTATTACTCACTTAGGTGGCAAGACTTAGAAAAATTTTCCTTATTACGCTATTACTCACTTAGGTGGCAAGACTTAGAAAATTTTTCCTTATTACTCTATTACTCACTTAGGAGGCAAGACTTAGAAAATTTTTTCCTTATTACTCTATTACTCACTTAGGAGGGAAGACATAGAAAAATTTTTCCTTATTACTCTATTACTCACTTAGGAGGCAAGACTTAGAAAAATTTTCCTTATTACTCTATTACTCACTTAGGTGGCAAGACTTAGAAAAATTTTCCTTATTACGCTATTACTCACTTAGGTGGCAAGACTTAGAAAAATTTTTCCTTATTACTCTATTACTCACTTAGGAGGCAAGACTTAGAAAAATTTTCCTTATTACTCTATTACTCACTTAGGTGGCAAGACTTAGAAAAATTTTCCTTATTACGCTATTACTCACTTAGGTGGCAAGGCTTAGAAAAATTTTCCTTATTACTCTATTACTCACTTAGGAGGGAAGACTTAGAAAAAATTTCCTTATTACCCTATTGCGGTCTTAGGAGGATGCACTTAGAAAAAAATTCCTTATTACCCTATCGCGGTCTTAGAGGGCAGGACTTAGAAAAATTTCCTTATTACGCTATTACTCACTTAGGAGGCAAGACTTAGAAAAATTTTCCTTATTACTCTATTACTCACTTAGGTGGCAAGACTTAGAAAAATTTTCCTTATTACGCTATTACTCACTTAGGTGGCAAGGCTTAGAAAAATTTTCCTTATTACTCTATTACTCACTTAGGAGGGAAGACTTAGAAAAAATTTCCTTATTACCCTATTGCGGTCTTAGGAGGATGCACTTAGAAAAAAATTCCTTATTACCCTATCGCAGTCTTAGAGGGCAGGACTTAGAAAAATTTCCTTATTACTCTATTACTCACTTAGGAGGGAAGAGTTAGAAAAAATTTCCTTATTACCCTATTGCGGTCTTAGGAGGATGCACTTAGAAAAAATTTCCTTATTACCCTATCGCGGTCTTAGAGGGCAGGACTTAGAAAAATTTCCTTATTACGCTATTACTCACTTAGGAGGCAAGACTTAGAAAAATTTTCCTTATTACTCTATTACTCACTTAGGTGGCAAGACTTAGAAAAATTTTCCTTATTACTCTATTACTCACTTAGGAGGGAAGACTTAGAAAAATTTTCCTTATTACGCTATTACTCACTTAGGTGGCAAGACTTAGAAAAATTTTTCCTTATTACTCTATTACTCACTTAGGAGGGAAGACTTAGAAAAAATTTTCCTTATTACTCTATTACCCACTTAGGAGGCAAGACTTAGAAAAATTTTCCTTATTACTCTATTACTCACTTAGGTGGCAAGACTTAGAAAAAATTTCCTTACTACCCTATTGCGG
Source organism: Paragorgia papillata (assembly GCA_035771165.1). NCBI lineage: Eukaryota > Metazoa > Cnidaria > Anthozoa > Scleralcyonacea > Coralliidae > Paragorgia > Paragorgia papillata. Next base: position 109,892 of record JAWNZC010000419.1, on the reverse strand, counting down.
TCTTAGGAGGATGCACTTAGAAAAAGGGAAGACATAGAAAAATTTTTCCTTATTACTCTATTACTCACTTAGGAGGCAAGACTTAGAAAAATTTTCCTTATTACTCTATTACTCACTTAGGTGGCAAGACTTAGAAAAATTTTCCTTATTACGCTATTACTCACTTAGGTGGCAAGACTTAGAAAAATTTTTCCTTATTACTCTATTACTCACTTAGGAGGCAAGACTTAGAAAAATTTTCCTTATTACTCTATTACTCACTTAGGTGGCAAGACTTAGAAAAATTTTCCTTATTACGCTATTACTCACTTAGGTGGCAAGACTTAGAAAAATTTTCCTTATTACTCTATTACTCACTTAGGAGGGAAGACTTAGAAAAAATTTCCTTATTACCCTATTGCGGTCTTAGGAGGATGCACTTAGAAAAAAATTCCTTATTACCCTATCGCGGTCTTAGAGGGCAGGACTTAGAAAAATTTCCTTATTACGCTATTACTCACTTAGGAGGCAAGACTTAGAAAAATTTTCCTTATTACTCTATTACTCACTTAGGTGGCAAGACTTAGAAAAATTTTCCTTATTACGCTATTACTCACTTAGGTGGCAAGGCTTAGAAAAATTTTCCTTATTACTCTATTACTCACTTAGGAGGGAAGACTTAGAAAAAATTTCCTTATTACCCTATTGCGGTCTTAGGAGGATGCACTTAGAAAAAAATTCCTTATTACCCTATCGCAGTCTTAGAGGGCAGGACTTAGAAAAATTTCCTTATTACTCTATTACTCACTTAGGAGGGAAGAGTTAGAAAAAATTTCCTTATTACCCTATTGCGGTCTTAGGAGGATGCACTTAGAAAAAATTTCCTTATTACCCTATCGCGGTCTTAGAGGGCAGGACTTAGAAAAATTTCCTTATTACGCTATTACTCACTTAGGAGGCAAGACTTAGAAAAATTTTCCTTATTACTCTATTACTCACTTAGGTGGCAAGACATAGAAAAATTTTCCTTATTACTCTATTACTCACTTAGGAGGCAAGACTTAGAAAAATTTTCCTTATTACGCTATTACTCACTTAGGTGGCAAGACTTAGAAAAATTTTTCCTTATTACTCTATTACTCACTTAGGAGGGAAGACTTAGAAAAAATTTTCCTTATTACTCTATTACCCACTTAGGAGGCAAGACTTAGAAAAATTTTCCTTATTACTCTATTACTCACTTAGGTGGCAAGACTTAGAAAAAATTTCCTTACTACCCTATTGCGGTCTTAGGAGGATGCACTTAGAAAAAATTTCCTTATTACCCTATTGCGGTCTTAGGAGGATGCACTTAGAAAAAAATTCATTATTACCCTATTGCGGTCTTAGAGGGGAGGACTTAGAAAAATTTCCTTATTACTCTATTACTCACTTAGGAGGCAAGACTTAGAAAAAATTTCCTTACTACCCTATTGCGGTCTTAGGAGGATGCAGTTAGAAAAAATGTCATTATTTTACCCTATTGCGGTCTTAGAGGGCAGGACTTAGAAAAATTTCCTTATTACGCTATTACTCACTTAGGAGGCAAGACTTAGAAAAATTTTCCTTATTACTCTATTACTCACTTAGGAGGCAGAACTTAGAAAAATTTTCCTTATTACGCTATTACTCACTTAGGTGGCAAGACTTAGAAAAATTTTTCCTTATTACTCTATTACTCACTTAGGTGGCAAGACTTAGAAAATTTTTTCCTTATTACTCTATTACTCACTTAGGAGGGAAGACATAGAAAAATTTTTCCTTATTACTCTATTACTCACTTAGGAGGCAAGACTTAGAAAAATTTTCCTTATTACTCTATTACTCACTTAGGTGGCAAGACTTAGAAAAATTTTCCTTATTACGCTATTACTCACTTAGGAGGCAAGACTTAGAAAAATTTTCCTTATTACTCTATTACTTACTTAGGAGGCAAGACTTAGAAAAAATTTCCTTACTACCCTATTGCGGTCTTAGGAGGATGCAGTTAGAAAAAATGTCATTATTTTACCCTATTGCGGTCTTAGAGGGCAGGACTTAGAAAAATTTCCTTATTACGCTATTACTCACTTAGGAGGCAAGACTTAGAAAAATTTTCCTTATTACTCTATTACTCACTTAGGAGGCAGAACTTAGAAAAATTTTCCTTATTACGCTATTACTCACTTAGGTGGCAAGACTTAGAAAAATTTTTCCTTATTACTCTATTACTCACTTAGGTGGCAAGACTTAGAAAAATTTTTCCTTATTACTCTATTACTCACTTAGGAGGGAAGACATAGAAAAATTTTTCCTTATTACTCTATTACTCACTTAGGAGGCAAGACTTAGAAAAATTTTCCTTATTACTCTATTACTCACTTAGGAGGCAGAACTTAGAAAAATTTTCCTTATTACGCTATTACTCACTTAGGTGGCAAGACTTAGAAAAATTTTTCCTTATTACTCTATTACTCACTTAGGTGGCAAGACTTAGAAAAATTTTTCCTTATTACTCTATTACTCACTTAGGAGGGAAGACATAGAAAAATTTTTCCTTATTACTCTATTACTCACTTAGGAGGCAAGACTTAGAAAAATTTTCCTTATTACTCTATTACTCACTTAGGAGGCAAGACTTAGAAAAATTTTCCTTATTACTCTATTACTCACTTAGGAGGCAAGACTTAGAAAAATTTTCCTTATTACTCTATTACTCACTTAGGTGGCAAGACTTAGAAAAATTTTCCTTATTACGCTATTACTCACTTAGGTGGCAAGACTTAGAAAATTTTTCCTTATTACTCTATTACTCACTTAGGAGGCAAGACTTAGAAAATTTTTTCCTTATTACTCTATTACTCACTTAGGAGGGAAGACATAGAAAAATTTTTCCTTATTACTCTATTACTCACTTAGGAGGCAAGACTTAGAAAAATTTTCCTTATTACTCTATTACTCACTTAGGAGGCAGAACTTAGAAAAATTTTCCTTATTACGCTATTACTCACTTAGGTGGCAAGACTTAGAAAAATTTTTCCTTATTACTCTATTACTCACTTAGGTGGCAAGACTTAGAAAAATTTTTCCTTATTACTCTATTACTCACTTAGGAGGGAAGACTTAGAAAAATTTTTCCTTATTACTCTATTACTCACTTAGGAGGCAAGACTTAGAAAAATTTTCCTTATTACTCTATTACTCACTTAGGAGGCAAGACTTAGAAAAATTTTCCTTATTACTCTATTACTCACTTAGGAGGCAAGACTTAGAAAAATTTTCCTTATTACTCTATTACTCACTTAGGTGGCAAGACTTAGAAAAATTTTCCTTATTACGCTATTACTCACTTAGGTGGCAAGACTTAGAAATTTTTTCCTTATTACTCTATTACTCACTTAGGAGGGAAGACATAGAAAAATTTTTCCTTATTACTCTATTACTCACTTAGGAGGCAAGACTTAGAAAAATTTTCCTTATTACTCTATTACTCACTTAGGTGGCAAGACTTAGAAAAATTTTCCTTATTACGCTATTACTCACTTAGGTGGCAAGACTTAGAAAAATTTTTCCTTATTACTCTATTACTCACTTAGGAGGCAAGACTTAGAAAAATTTTCCTTATTACTCTATTACTCACTTAGGTGGCAAGACTTAGAAAAATTTTCCTTATTACGCTATTACTCACTTAGGTGGCAAGGCTTAGAAAAATTTTCCTTATTACTCTATTACTCACTTAGGAGGGAAGACTTAGAAAAAATTTCCTTATTACCCTATTGCGGTCTTAGGAGGATGCACTTAGAAAAAAATTCCTTATTACCCTATCGCGGTCTTAGAGGGCAGGACTTAGAAAAATTTCCTTATTACGCTATTACTCACTTAGGAGGCAAGACTTAGAAAAATTTTCCTTATTACTCTATTACTCACTTAGGTGGCAAGACTTAGAAAAATTTTCCTTATTACGCTATTACTCACTTAGGAGGCAAGACTTAGAAAAATTTTCCTTATTACTCTATTACTCACTTAGGTGGCAAGACTTAGAAAAAATTTCCTTACTACCCTATTGCGGTCTTAGGAGGATGCACTTAGAAAAAATTTCCTTATTACCCTATTGCGGTCTTAGGAGGATGCACTTAGAAAAAAATTCATTATTACCCTATTGCGGTCTTAGAGGGGAGGACTTAGAAAAATTTCCTTATTACTCTATTACTCACTTAGGAGGCAAGACTTAGAAAAAATTTCCTTACTACCCTATTGCGGTCTTAGGAGGATGCACTTAGAAAAAATTTCCTTATTACCCTATTGCGGTCTTAGGAGGATGCACTTAGAAAAAATTTCATTATTACCCTATTGCGGTCTTAGAGGGCAGGACTTAGAAAAATTTCCTTATTACGCTATTACTCACTTAGGAGGCAAGCTTTGGAAAAAAATTCCTTATTACCCTATTGCAGTCTTAGGAGGATGCACTTAGAAAAAATTTCCTTGTTACATTATTGCGGTCTTAGGAGGATGCACTTAGAAAAAATTTCCTTATTACCCTATCGCGGTTTTAGAGGGCAGGACTTAGAAAAATTTCCTTATTACGCTATTACTCACTTAGGAGGCAAGACTTAGAAAAATTTTCCTTATTACTCTATTACTTACTTAGGAGGCAAGACTTAGAAAAAATTTCCTTACTACCCTATTGCGGTCTTAGGAGGATGCAGTTAGAAAAAATGTCATTATTTTACCCTATTGCGGTCTTAGAGGGCAGGACTTAGAAAAATTTTCCTTATTACTCTATTACTCACTTAGGAGGCAGAACTTAGAAAAATTTTCCTTATTACGCTATTACTCACTTAGGTGGCAAGACTTAGAAAAATTTTTCCTTATTACTCTATTACTCACTTAGGTGGCAAGACTTAGAAAAATTTTTCCTTATTACTCTATTACTCACTTAGGAGGGAAGACTTAGAAAAATTTTTCCTTATTACTCTATTACTCACTTAGGAGGCAAGACTTAGAAAAATTTTCCTTATTACTCTATTACTCACTTAGGAGGCAAGACTTAGAAAAATTTTCCTTATTACGCTATTACTCACTTAGGTGGCAAGACTTAGAAAATTTTTCCTTATTACTCTATTACTCACTTAGGAGGCAAGACTTAGAAAAATTTTTCCTTATTACTCTATTACCCACTTAGGAGGGAAGACATAGAAAAATTTTTCCTTATTACTCTATTACTCACTTAGGAGGCAAGACTTAGAAAAATTTTCCTTATTACTCTATTACTCACTTAGGTGGCAAGACTTAGAAAAATTTTCCTTATTACGCTATTACTCACTTAGGTGGCAAGACTTAGAAAAATTTTCCTTATTACTCTATTACTCACTTAGGAGGCAAGACTTAGAAAATTTTTCCTTATTACGCTATTACTCACTTAGGTGGCAAGACTTAGAAAAATTTTCCTTATTACGCTATTACTCACTTAGGTGGCAAGACTTAGAAAAATTTTCCTTATTACTCTATTACTCACTTAGGAGGCAAGACTTAGAAAATTTTTCCTTATTACGCTATTACTCACTTAGGTGGCAAGACTTAGAAAAATTTTCCTTATTACGCTATTACTCACTTAGGTGGCAAGACTTAGAAAAATTTTCCTTATTACTCTATTACTCACTTAGGAGGGAAGACTTAGAAAAAATTTCCTTATTACCCTATTGCGGTCTTAGGAGGATGCACTTAGAAAAAAATTCCTTATTAACCTATCGCAGTCTTAGAGGGCAGGACTTAGAAAAATTTCCTTATTACTCTATTACTCACTTAGGAGGGAAGAGTTAGAAAAAATTTCCTTATTACCCTATTGCGGTCTTAGGAGGATGCACTTAGAAAAAATTTCCTTATTACCCTATCGCGGTCTTAGAGGGCAGGACTTAGAAAAATTTCCTTATTACGCTATTACTCACTTAGGAGGCAAGACTTAGAAAAATTTTCCTTATTACGCTATTACTCACTTAGGTGGCAAGACTTAGAAAAATTTTCCTTATTACTCTATTACTCACTTAGGAGGCAAGACTTAGAAAAATTTTCCTTATTACGCTATTACTCACTTAGGTGGCAAGACTTAGAAAAATTTTTCCTTATTACTCTATTACTCACTTAGGAGGGAAGACTTAGAAAAAATTTTCCTTATTACTCTATTACTCACTTAGGAGGCAAGACTTAGAAAAAATTTCCTTATTACTCTATTACTCACTTAGGTTGCAAGACTTAGAAAAAATTTCCTTACTACCCTATTGCGGTCTTAGGAGGATGCACTTAGAAAAAATTTCCTGATTACCCTTTTGCGGTCTTAGGAGGATGCACTTAGAAAAAAATTCATTATTACCCTATTGCGGTCTTAGAGGGGAGGACTTAGAAAAATTTCCTTATTACTCTATTACTCACTTAGGAGGCAAGACTTAGAAAAAATTTCCTTACTACCCTATTGCGGTCTTAGGAGGATGCACTTAGAAAAAATTTCCTTATTACCCTATTGCGGTCTTAGGAGGATGCACTTAGAAAATTTTTTCCTTATTACTCTATTACTCACTTAGGAGGGAACACTTAGAAAATTTTTTCCTTATTACTCTATTACTCACTTAGGAAGCAAGACTTAGAAAAATTTTCCTTATTACTCTATTACTCACTTAGGTGGCAAGACTTAGAAAAATTTTCCTTATTACGCTATTACTCACTTAGGAGGGAAGACTTAGAAAAAATTTCCTTATTACCCTATTGCGGTCTTAGGAGGATGCACTTAGAAAAAATTTCTTTATTACCCTATCGCGGTCTTAGAGGGCAGGGCTTAGAAAAAATTCCTTATTACGCTATTACTCACTTAGGAGGCAAGACTTAGAAAAATTTTCCTTATTACTCTATTACTCACTTAGGAGGCAAGACTTAGAAAAAATTTCCTTACTACCCTATTGCGGTCTTAGGAGGATGCACTTAGAAAAAATTTCCTTATTACCCTATTGCGGTCTTAGGAGGATGCACTTAGAAAAAATTTCCTTATTACCCTATCGCGGTTTTAGAGGGCAGGACTTAGAAAAATTTCCTTATTACGCTATTACTCACTTAGGAGGCAAGACTTAGAAAAATTTTCCTTATTACTCTATTACTTACTTAGGAGGCAAGACTTAGAAAAATTTCCTTACTACCCTATTGCGGTCTTAGGAGGATGCAGTTAGAAAAAATGTCATTATTTTACCCTATTGCGATCTTAGAGGGCAGGACTTAGAAAAATTTCCTTATTACGCTATTACTCACTTAGGAGGCAAGACTTAGAAAAATTTTCCTTATTACTCTATTACTCACTTAGGAGGCAGAACTTAGAAAAATTTTCCTTATTACGCTATTACTCACTTAGGTGGCAAGACTTAGAAAAATTTTTCCTTATTACTCTATTACTCACTTAGGTGGCAAGACTTAGAAAACTTTTTCCTTATTACTCTATTACTCACTTAGGAGGGAAGACATAGAAAAATTTTTCCTTATTACTCTATTACTCACTTAGGAGGCAAGACTTAGAAAAATTTTCCTTATTACTCTATTACTCACTTAGGTGGCAAGACTTAGAAAAATTTTCCTTATTACGCTATTACTCACTTAGGTGGCAAGACTTAGAAAAATTTTTCCTTATTACTCTATTACTCACTTAGGAGGGAAGACTTAGAAAAATTTTTCCTTATTACTCTATTACTCACTTAGGAGGCAAGACTTAGAAAAATTTTCCTTATTACGCTATTACTCACTTAGGTGGCAAGACTTAGAAAAATTTTCCTTATTACTCTATTACTCACTTAGGAGGGAAGACTTAGAAAAAATTTCCTTATTACCCTATTGCGGTCTTAGGAGGATGCACTTAGAAAAAATTTCTTTATTACCCTATCGCGGTCTTAGAGGGCAGGGCTTAGAAAAAATTCCTTATTACGCTATTACTCACTTAGGAGGCAAGACTTAGAAAAATTTTCCTTATTACTCTATTACTTACTTAGGAGGCAAGACTTAGAAAAAATTTCCTTACTACCCTATTGCGGTCTTAGAGGGGAGGACTTAGAAAAATTTCCTTATTACTCTATTACTCACTTAGGAGGGAAGACTTAGAAAATTTTTCCTTATTACTCTATTACTCACTTAGGTGGCAAGACTTAGAAAAATTTTCCTTATTACGCTATTACTCACTTAGGTGGCAAGACTTAGAAAAATTTTCCTTATTACTCACTTAGGAGGCAAGACTTAGAAAAATTTTCCTTATTACGCTATTACTCACTTAGGTGGCAAGACTTAGAAAAATTTTTCCTTATTACTCTATTACTCACTTAGGAGGGAACACTTAGAAAAATTTTTCCTTATTACTCTATTACTCACTTAGGAAGCAAGACTTAGAAAAATTTTCCTTATTACTCTATTACTCACTTAGGAGGCAAGACTTAGAAAAAATTTCCTTACTACCCTATTGCGGTCTTAGGAGGATGCACTTAGAAAAAATTTCCTTATTACCCTATTGCGGTCTTAGGAGGATGCACTTAGAAAAAATTTCCTTATTACCCTATCGCGGTTTTAGAGGGCAGGACTTAGAAAAATTTCCTTATTACGCTATTACTCACTTAGGAGGCAAGACTTAGAAAAATTTTCCTTATTACTCTATTACTTACTTAGGAGGCAAGACTTAGAAAAAATTTCCTTACTACCCTATTGCGGTCTTAGGAGGATGCAGTTAGAAAAAATGTCATTATTTTACCCTATTGCGATCTTAGAGGGCAGGACTTAGAAAAATTTCCTTATTACGCTATTACTCACTTAGGAGGCAAGACTTAGAAAAATTTTCCTTATTACTCTATTACTCACTTAGGAGGCAGAACTTAGAAAAATATTCCTTATTACTCTATTACTCACTTAGGAGGCAAGACTTAGAAAAATTTTCCTTATTACTCTATTACTCACTTAGGAGGGAAGACTTAGAAAAATTTTCCTTATTACTCTATTACTCACTTAGGTGGCAAGACTTAGAAAAATTTTCCTTATTACGCTATTACTCACTTAGGTGGCAAGACTTAGAAAAATTTTCCTTATTACTCACTTAGGAGGCAAGACTTAGAAAAATTTTCCTTATTACGCTATTACTCACTTAGGTGGCAAGACTTAGAAAAATTTTTCCTTATTACTCTATTACTCACTTAGGAGGGAACACTTAGAAAAATTTTCCTTATTACTCTATTACTCACTTAGGTGGCAAGACTTAGAAAAATTTTCCTTTTTACGCTATTACTCACTTAGGTGGCAAGACTTAGAAAAATTTTCCTTATTACTCTATTACTCACTTAGGAGGGAAGACTTAGAAAAAATTTCCTTATTACCCTATTGCGGTCTTAGGAGGATGCACTTAGAAAAAATTTCTTTATTACCCTATCGCGGTCTTAGAGGGCAGGGCTTAGAAAAAATTCCTTATTACGCTATTACTCACTTAGGAGGCAAGACTTAGAAAAATTTTCCTTATTACTCTATTACTTACTTAGGAGGCAAGACTTAGAAAAAATTTCCTTACTACCCTATTGCGGTCTTAGGAGGATCCACTTAGAAAAAATGTCATTATTACCCTATTGCGGTCTTAGAGGGCAGGACTTACAAAAATTTCCTTATTACGCTATTACTCACTTAGGAGGCAAGACTTAGAAAAATTTTCCTTATTACTCTATTACTCACTTAGGAGGCAGGACTTAGAAAAAAATTCCTTATTACTCTATTACTCACTTAGGAGGCAAGACTTAGAAAATTTTTCCTTATTACTCTATTACTCACTTAGGAGGGAAGACTTAGAAAAATTTTCCTTATTAGTCTATTACTCACTTAGGTGGCAAGACTTAGAAAAATTTTCCTTATTACGCTATTACTCACTTAGGTGGCAAGACTTAGAAAAATTTTTCCTTATTACTCTATTACTCACTTAGGAGGCAGAACTTAGAAAAATTTTTCCTTATTACTCTATTACTCACTTAGGAGGGAAGACTTAGAAAAATTTTCCTTATTACTCTATTACTCACTTAGGAGGGAAGACTTAGAAAATTTTTCCTTATTACTCTATTACTCACTTAGGAGGGAAGACTTAGAAAATTTTTCCTTATTACTCTATTACTCACTTAGGTGGCAAGACTTAGAAAAATTTTCCTTATTACGCTATTACTCACTTAGGTGGCAAGACTTAGAAAAATTTTCCTTATTACTCACTTAGGAGGCAAGACTTAGAAAAATTTTCCTTATTACGCTATTACTCACTTAGGTGGCAAGACTTAGAAAATTTTTCCTTATTACTCTATTACTTACTTAGGAGGCAAGACTTAGAAAAAATTTCCTTACTACCCTATTGCGGTCTTAGGAGGATCCACTTAGAAAAAATTTCCTTATTACCCTATTGCGGTCTTAGGAGGATGCACTTAGAAAAAAATTCATTATTACCCTATTGCGGTCTTAGAGGGGAGGACTTAGAAAAATTTCCTTATTACTCTATTACTCACTTAGGAGGCAAGACTTAGAAAAAATTTCCTTACTACCATATTGCGGTCTTAGGAGGATGCACTTAGAAAAAATTTCCTTATTACCCTATCGCGGTCTTAGGAGGGAAGAGTTAGAAAAAATTTCCTTATTACCCTATTGCGGTCTTAGGAGGATGCACTTAGAAAAAATTTCCTTATTACCCTATCGCGGTTTTAGAGGGCAGGACTTAGAAAAATTTCCTTATTACGCTATTACTCACTTAGGAGGCAAGACTTAGAAAAATTTTCCTTATTACTCTATTACTTACTTAGGAGGCAAGACTTAGAAAAAATTTCCTTACTACCCTATTGCGGTCTTAGGAGGATGCAGTTAGAAAAAATGTCATTATTACCCTATTGCGGTCTTAGAGGGCAGGACTTAGAAAAATTTCCTTATTACGCTATTACTCACTTAGGAGGCAAGACTTAGAAAAATTTTCCTTATTACTCTATTACTCACTTAGGAGGCAGAACTTAGAAAAATTTTCCTTATTACTCACTTAGGAGGCAAGACTTAGAAAAATTTTTCCTTATTACTCTATTACTCACTTAGGTGGCAAGACTTAGAAAATTTTTTCCTTATTACTCTATTACTGACTTAGGAGGCAAGACTTAGAAAAAATTTTCCTTATTACTCTATTACTCACTTAGGAGGCAAGACTTAGAAAAATTTTCCTTATTACCCTATTACTCACTTAGGAGGCAAGACTTAGAAAAATTTCCTTATTACGCTATTACTCACTTAGGTGGCAAGACTTAGAAAATTTTTTCCTTATTACTCTATTACTCACTTAGGAGGCAAGACTTAGAAAAATTTTCCTTATTACTCTATTGCGGTCTTAGGAGGATGCACTTAGAAAAATTTCCTTATTACTCTATTACTCTTAGAGGGCAAGACTTAGAAAAAATTTTCCTTATTACTCTATTACTCACTTAGGAGGCAAGACTTAGAAAAATTTTCCTTATTACTCTATTACTCACTTAGGAGGCAAGACTTAGAAAAATTTTCCTTATTACTCTATTACTCACTTAGGAGGCAAGACTTAGAAAAATTTTCCTTATTACTCTATTGCGGTCTTAGGAGGAAGACTTAGAAAAATTTCCTTATTACTCTATTACTCTTAGGAGGCAAGACTTAGAAAAATTTTCCTTATTACTCTATTACTCACTTAGGAGGCAAGACTTAGAAAAATTTTCCTTATTACTCTATTACTCACTTAGGAGGCAAGACTTAGAAAAATTCTCCTTATTACTATACTCTATTACTCACTTAGGAGGCAAGACTTAGAAAAATTTTCCTTATAACCCTTTTGCGGTCTTAGGAGGATGCACTTAGAACAATTTCCTTATTACGTTATTACTCACTTAGGAGGCAAGACTTAGAAAAAATTTTCCTTATTACTCTATTACTCACTTAGGAGGCAAGACTTAGAAAAATTTTCCTTATATCCCTATTGCGGTCTTAGGAGGCAAGACTTAGAAAAATTTCCTTATTACCCTATTACCGTCTTAGAGGGCAAGACTTAGAAAAATTTTTCCTTATTACTCTATTACTCACTTAGGAGGCAAGACTTAGAAAAATTTTCCTTATTACCCTATTGCGGTCTTAGGAGGATGCACTTAGAAAAATTTCCTTATTACGTTATTGCGGTCTTAGAGGGCAAGACTTAGAAAAAATTTTCCTTATTACTCTATTACTCACTTAGGAGGCAAGACTTAGAAAAATTTTCCTTATTACTCTATTACTCACTTAGGAAGCAAGACTTAGAAAAATTTTCCTTATATCCCTATTGCGGTCTTAGGAGGATGCACTTAGAAAAATTTCCTTATTACCCTATTACTCTTAGAGGGCAAGACTTAGAAAAATTTTCCTTATTACTCTATTACTCACTTAGGAGGCAGAACTTAGAAAAATTTCCTTATTACTCTATTACTCACTTAGGAGGCAAGACTTAGAAAAAATTTTCCTTATTACTCTATTACTCACTTAGGAGGCAAGACTTAGAAAAATTTTCCTTATATCCCTATTGCGGTCTTAGGAGGAAGACTTAGAAAAATTTCCTTATTACTCTATTGCGGTCTTAGGAGCAAGACTTAGAAAAATTTTTCCTTATTACTCTATTACTCACTTAGGAGGCAAGACTTAGAAAAATTTTCCTTATATCCCTATTGCGGTCTTAGGAGGATGCACTTAGAAAAATTTCCTTATTACTCTATTACTCTAGGAGGCAAGACTTAGAAAAAATTTTCCTTATTACTCTACTACTCACTTAGGAGGCAAGACTTAGAAAAATTTTCCTTATTACTCTATTACTCACTTAGGAGGCAAGACTTAGAAAAATTCTCCTTATTACTATACTCTATTACTCACTTAGGAGGCAAGACTTAGAAATATTTTCCTTATTTCCCTATTGCGGTCTTAGGAGGAAGACTTAGAAAAATTTCCTTATTACTCTATTACCGTCTTAGGGGGCAAGACTTAGGAAAAATTTTCCTTATTACTCAATTACTCACTTAGGAGGAAAGACTTAGAAAATTTTCCTTATTACTCTATTACTCACTTAGGAGGCAAGACTTAGAAAAATTTTCCATATTACTATACTCTATTACTCACTTAGGAGGCAAGACTTAGAAAAATTTTCCTTATTACCCTATTGCGGTCTTAGGAGGATGCACTTAGAAAAATTTCCTTATTACCCTATTGCGGTCTTAGGGGGCAAGACTTAGAAAAAATTTTCCTTATTACTCTATTACTCACTTAGGAGGCAAGACTTAGAAAAATTTTCCTTATATCCCTATTGCGGTCTTAGGAGGATGCATTTAGAAAAATTTCCTTATTACCCTATTACCGTCTTAGAGGGCAAGACTTAGAAAAATTTTCCTTATTACTCTATTACTCACTTAGGAGGCAAGACTTAGAAAAATTTTCCTTATATCCCTATTGCGGTCTTAGGAGGATGACTTAGAAAAATTTCCTTATTACTCTATTACTCACTTAGGGGGCAAGACTTAGAAAAAATTTTCCTTATTACTCTATTACTCACTTAGGAGGCAAGACTTAGAAAAATTTTCCTTATTACTCTATTACTCACTTAGGAGGCAAGACTTAGAAAAATTTTCCTTATTACCCTATTGCGGTCTTAGGAGGATGCACTTAGAAAAATTTCCTTATTACGCTATTACTCTTAGGTGGCAAGACTTAGAAAAATTTTCCTTATTACTCTATTGCGGTCTTAGGAGGATGCACTTAGAAAAATTTCCTTATTACTCTATTACTCTTAGGAGGCAAGACTTAGAAAAAATTTTCCTTATTACTCTATTACTCACTTAGGAGGCAAGACTTAGAAAAAATTTTCCTTATTACTCTATTACTCACTTAGGAGGCAAGACTTAGAAAAATTTTCCTTATTACCCTATTGCGGTCTTAGGAGGATGTATTTAGAAAAATTTCCTTATTACTCTATTACTCACTTAGGGGGCAAGACTTAGAAAAATTTTTCCTTATTACTCTATTACTCACTTAGGAGGCAAGACTTAGAAAAATTTTCCTTATTACCCTATTGCGGTCTTAGGAGGATGCACTTAGAAAAATTTCCTTATTACGCTATTACGGTCTTAGGGGGCAAGACTTAGAAAAAATTTTCCTTATTACTCTATTACTCACTTAGGAGGCAAGACTTAGAAAAATTTTCCTTATTACTCTATTACTCACTTAGGAGGCAAGACTTAGAAAAATTTTCCTTATTACTCTATTACTCACTTAGGAGGCAAGACTTAGAAAAATTTTCCTTATTACCCTATTGCTCACTTAGGAGGAAGCACTTAGAAAAATTTCCTTATTACTCTATTGCGGTCTTAGGGGGCAAGACTTAGAAAAAATTTTCCTTATTACTCTATTACTCATTTAGGAGGCAAGACTTAGAAAAATTTTCCTTATTACCCTATTACTCACTTAGGAGGCAAGACTTAGAAAAATTTTCCTTATTACTCTATTACTCACTTAGGAGGCAAGACTTAGAAAAAATTTCCTTACTACCCTATTGCGGTCTTAGGAGGATGCACTTAGAAAAATTTCATTATTACCCTATTGCTGTCTTAGGGGCAAGACTTAGAAAAATTTTCCTTATTACTCTATTACTCACTTAGGAGGCAAGACTTAGAAAAATTTTCCATATTACCCTATTACTCACTTAGGAGGCAAGACTTAGAAAAATTTTCCATATTACTCTATTACTCACTTAGGAGGGAAGACTTAGAAAAATTTTCCTTATTACGCTATTACTCACTTAGGAGGCAAGCTTTGGAAAAAATTTCCTTATTACCCTATTGCGGTCTTAGAGGGCAAGACTTAGAAAAATTTTCCTTATTACTCTATTACTCACTTAGAGGGCAAGACTTAGAAAAATTTTCCTTATTACTCTATTACTCACTTAGGAGGGAAGACTTAGAAAAAATTTCCTTATTACCCTATTGCGGTCTTAGGAGGATGCACTTAGAAAAATTTCCTTATTACCCTATTGCGGTCTTAGAGGGCAAGACTTAGAAAAATTTTCCTTATTACTCTATTACTCACTTAGGTGGCAAGACTTAGAAAAATTTTCCTTATTACTCTATTACTCACTTAGGAGGCAAGACTTAGAAAAAATTTCCTTATTACCCTGTCGCGATCTTAGAGGGCAGGACTTAGAAAAATTTCCTTATTACCCTATTGCGGCCTTAGAGGGCAAGACTTAGAAAAATTTTCCTTATTACTCTATTACTCACTTAGGAGGCAAGACTTAGAAAAATTTTCCTTATATCCCTATTGCGGTCTTAGGAGGATGCACTTAGAAAAATTTCCTTATTACGCTATTACTCACTTAGGGGGCAAGACTTAGAAAAAATTTTCCTTATTACGCTATTACTCACTTAGGAGGCAAGACTTAGAAAAATTTTCCTTATTACTCTATTACTCACTTAGGAGGCAAGACTTAGAAAAATTTTCCTTATTACTCTTTACTCACTTAGGAGGCAAGACTTAGAAAAATTTTCCTTATATCCCTATTGCGGTCTTAGGAGGATGCACTTAGAAAAATTTCCTTATTACCCTATTGCGGTCTTAGGAGGCAAGACTTAGAAAAATTTTCCTTATTACTCTATTACTCACTTAGGAGGCAAGACTTAGAAAAATTTTCCTTATTACCCTATTGCGGTCTTAGGAGGAAGACTTAGAAAAATTTCCTTATTACTCTATTACCGTCTTAGGGGGCAAGACTTAGAAAAAATTTTCCTTATTACTCTATTACTCACTTAGGAGGCAAGACTTAGAAAAATTTTCCTTATTACTCTATTACTCACTTAGGAGGCAAGACTTAGAAAAATTTTCCTTATTACTCTATTACTCACTTAGGAGGCAAGACTTAGAAAAATTTTCCTTATATCCCTATTGCGGTCTTAGGAGGATGCACTTAGAAAAATTTCCTTATTACCCTATTGCGGTCTTAGAGGGCAAGACTTAGAAAAAATTTTCCTTATTACTCTATTACTCACTTAGGAGGCAAGACTTAGAAAAATTTTCCTTATTACTCTATTACTCACTTAGGAGGAAAGACTTAGAAAAATTTTCCTTATTACTCTATTACTCACTTAGGAGGCAAGACTTAGAAAAATTTTCCTTATTACCCTATTGCGGTCTTAGGAGGATGCACTTAGAAAAATTTCCTTATTACGCTATTGCGGTCTTAGGAGGCAAGACTTAGAAAAAATTTTCCTTATTACTCTATTACTCACTTAGGAGGCAAGACTTAGAAAAATTTTCCTTATTACCCTATTGCGGTCTTAGGAGGATGCACTTAGAAAAATTTCCTTATTACCCTATTACCGTCTTAGGGGGCAAGACTTAGAAAAAATTTTCCTTATTACTCTATTACTCACTTAGGAGGCAAGACTTAGAAAAATTTTCCTTATTACTCTATTACTCACTTAGGAGGCAAGACTTAGAAAAATTTTCCTTATTACCCTATTGCGGTCTTAGGAGGATGCACTTAGAAAAATTTCCTTATTACCCTATTGCGGTCTTAGGAGGCAAGACTTAGAAAAATTTTCCTTATTACTCTATTACTCACTTAGGAGGCAAGACTTAGAAAAATTTTCCTTATTACCCTATTGCGGTCTTAGGAGGATGACTTAGAAAAATTTCCTTATTACTCTATTACCGTCTTAGGGGGCAAGACTTAGAAAAAATTTTCCTTATTACTCTATTACTCACTTAGGAGGCAAGACTTAGAAAAATTTTCCTTATTACTCTATTACTCACTTAGGAGGAAAGACTTAGAAAAATTTTCCTTATTACTCTATTACTCACTTAGGAGGCAAGACTTAGAAAAATTTTCCTTATTTCCCTATTGCGGTCTTAGGAGGATGCACTTAGAAAAATTTCCTTATTACTCTATTACCGTCTTAGGAGGCAAGACTTAGAAAAATTTTCCTTATTACTCTATTACTCACTTAGGAGGCAAGACTTAGAAAAATTTTCCTTATTACCCTATTGCGGTCTTAGGAGGAAGGACTTAGAAAAATTTCCTTATTACTCTATTACCGTCTTAGGAGGCAAGACTTAGAAAAAATTTTCCTTATTACTCTATTACTCACTTAGGAGGCAAGACTTAGAAAAATTTTCCTTATTACTCTATTACTCACTTAGGAGGCAAGACTTAGAAAAATTTTCCTTATATCCCTATTGCGGTCTTAGGAGGATGCACTTAGAAAAATTTCCTTATTACGTTATTGCGGTCTTAGGAGGCAAGACTTAGAAAAATTTTCCTTATTACTCTATTATTCACTTAGGAGGCAAGACTTAGAAAAATTTTCCTTATAACCCTATTGCGGTCTTAGGAGGAAGACATAGAAAAATTTCCTTATTACTCTATTGCGGTCTTAGGGGGCAAGACTTAGAAAAAATTTTCCTTATTACTCTATTACTCACTTAGGAGGCAAGACTTAGAAAAATTTTCCTTATTACTCTATTACTCACTTAGGAGGGAAGACTTAGAAAAATTTTCCTTATTACTCTATTACTCACTTAGGAGGCAAGACTTAGAAAAATTTTCCTTATTACCCTATTGCGGTCTTAGGAGGATGCACTTAGAACAATTTCCTTATTACCCTATTGCGGTCTTAGGAGGCAAGACTTAGAAAAATTTTCCTTATTACTCTATTACTCACTTAGGAGGCAAGACTTAGAAAAATTTTCCTTATTACTCTATTACTCACTTAGGAGGCAAGACTTAGAAAAATTTTCCTTATTACTCTATTACTCACTTAGGAGGCAAGACTTAGAAAAATTTTCCTTATAACCCTATTGCGGTCTTAGGAGGATGCACTTAGAACAATTTCGTTATTACGTTATTATCGTCACTTAGGGGGCAAGACTTAGAAAAAATTTTCCTTATTACTCCTATTACGGTCACTTAGGAGGCAAGACTTAGAAAAATTTTTCCTTATTACTCTGATTACTCATCTTAGGAGGCAAGACTTAGAAAAATTTCCTCCATATTACTCAGCATACTCTATTACTCATTTAGGAGGCAAGACTTAGAAAAAATTTTCCTTATAATCCCTATTGCGGTCTTTAAGGGAGGATGTACTTAGAACAATTTCCTTATTACGTTTTACTCTCTTAGGGGGCAAGACTTAGAAAAAAATTTTCCTTATTTACTCGATCACTCACTTAGGCAAGACTTAGAAAAAATATTCCTTATTACTGTATTACTCACTTAGGAGGCAAGACTTAGAAAATTTTTCCTTATTACTCTATTACTCATTTAGGAGGAAAGACTTAGAAAAAATTCTCCTTATTACTATACTCTATTACTCACTAGGAGGCAAGACTTAGAAAAATTTTCCTTATAACCCTTTTGATTTGCGGTCCTTAGAGGATGGACTTAGAACGAGATTTTCCTTATTACGTTATTACCGTCTTAGGTGGGCAAGAATTTAGAAAAAATTTTCCTTATTACCCTATCACTCACTTAGGATGCAAGACTTTGAAAAATTTTCCTTATTACTCTATTACTCACTTAGGAGGCAAGAACTTAGAAAAATTTTCCTTATATCCCTAATTGCGGTCTTAGGAGGATGTATTTAGAACAATTTCCTTATTACGATTTACCGTCTTAGGGGGCAAGACTTAGAAAATTTTTCCCTTATTACTCCTATTACTCACTTAGGAGGCAAGACTTAGAAAAAATTTTCCTTATATCCCTATTGCGGTTCCTTAGGAGGATGTATTTAGAACAATTTCCTTATTACGGTTATTACGGTCTTAGAGGGATGGCAAAAGACTTAGAAAAATTTTTCCTTATTACTCTATTACTCACTTAGGATGGCAAGACTTAGAAACATTATTTCCTCATTACTCTATTACTTCCACTTAGGAGGCAAGATCCTTAGAAATATTTTCCTTATATCCCTATTGCGGTCTTAGGAGGATGCACTTAGAACAATTTATCCCTTATTACGTATTACACGTCATAGGGGGCAAGACTTAGAAAAATTTTCCCTTATTACTTTCTTACTCACTTAGGAGGCAAGACTTAGAAATATTTTCCTTATATCCCTATTCGGTGTCTTAGGAGGGATGTTTGCAGCACTTAAAACAATTTTCCTTATTACGGTTATTACCTGTCTTAGGGGGCATGACTTAGAAAAAAATTTCCTTTGTTACTCTATCACTCACTTAGGAGGCAAGACATTAGAAAAATTATCCGTTATTACTATGGTACTCACTTAGGAGGCCATGACTTAGAAAAATTTTCCTTATTACTCTATTACTCACACTTAGGAGCAAGACTTAGAAAAAATTTTCCTTATTACTCTATTACTCACTTAGGAGGCAAGACTTAGAAATATTTTTCCTTAATATCCCTATTGGCGGTCTTAGAGGGAAGCGTATTTAGAACAATTTCCTTATTACGTTATTACCGTCATAGGAGGCAAGACTTAGAAAAATTTCCTTATTACTCTTTTCTCTTATGGAGGCCAAGACTTAGAAAAATTTTCCTTATTACTCTAATGTTGACTCCCACTTAGGAGGCAAGACTTAGAAATTATTTTCCTTATATTCCCTGTTTTATTGCGGTCTTAGGTGGATGTACTTAGAACAATTTCCGTGATATTACGTTATTACCGTCTTAGGGGGCAAGACTTAGAAAAAATTTTCCTTATTACTCTATTACTCACTTAGGAGGCAAGACATTAGAAAAATTTCCTTATTACTCTTATTACTCACTTAGGAGGAAAGACTTAGAAAAATTTTCCTTATATCCCTGATGCCGGTCCTTAGGAGGATGCACCTTGAGAACAATTTTCCTTATTACGTTATTACCGTTACTATCTTTTTTTTGGTGATGATGGTGATGGTTTGAGATGGCCGTGAATGATCGTGATCTATGTGATTTTTGAGATGGTGGTGATGATGGTGATGTTTGAAATGGCCGTGATGATCGTGATGTTTGTGATTTTTGAGATGGTGGTGATGATGGTGATGTTCGAGATGGCCGTGATGATAGTGATCTTTGTGATTTTTGAAATGGTGGTGATGATCGTGATGTTTGAAATGGCCGTGATGATCGTGATGTTTGTTTTAATGTCTGTTACGAATTTTTATAACTGCCAGTTAAAGCCTCTAATTATTATTTTTAACCCAGGACGTTTGTGAATCGTGGTCTACTGCACTGGATAGCGCTATGGTTTATCACGTGTTAACGATGGGGTTCCGTTCTTTCTGAGGACAAAACTTTTTCTTTTAGTTTTTTCTTTTTCAGTTTTTGGGTATTTATGTTCGCGATGGCCGTGATGTTTGAGATGGCTGTGATGATCGTGATGTTTGTGATATTTGAGATGGTGGTGATGATGGTGATGTTTGAGATGGCCGTGATGATCGTGATGTTTGTGATTTTTGAGATGGTGGTGATGATGGTGTTGCTTGAGTTGGCCGTGATGATAGTGATCTTTGTGATTTTTGAGATGGTGGTGATGATGGTGATGTTTGAGATGGCCGTGATGATCGTGATCTATGTGATTTTTGAGATGGTGGTGACGATGGTGATGTTTGAAATGGCCGTGATGATCGTGATGTTTGTGATTTTTGAAATGGTGGTGACGATGGTGACGTTTGAGATGGCCGTGATAATCGGGATGTTTGCGATTTTTGAAATGGTGGTGAGGATCGTGATGTTTGAGATGGCCGTGATGTTTGAAATGGCCTTGATGATCGTGCTGTTTGTTTTAATGTCTGTTTCGAATTTTAATGACTGCCAGGTAAATCCTCTAATTATTATTTTTAACCCAGGATGTTTGTGAATCGTGGTCTACTGCACTGGATACCACTATGGTTATTCACTTGTTAACGACGGGGTTCCGTTCTTTCTGAGGACAAAACTTTTACTTTTTTCTTTTTCAGTTTTTGGGTATTTATGTTTGCGATGGCCGTGATGTTTGAGATGGCTGTGATGATCGTGATGTTTGCGATTTTTGAAATGGTGGTGATGATCGTGATGTTTGAAATGGCCGTGATGATCGTGATGTTTGTTTTAATGTCTGTTACGAATTTTTATAAGTGCCAGTTAAAGCCTCTAATTATTATTTTTAACCCCGGATGTTTGTGAATCGTGGTCTACTGCACTGGATAGCGCTATGGTTTATCACGTGTTAACGATGGGGTTCCGTTCTTTCTGAGGACAAAACTTTTTCTTTTAGTTTTTTCTTTTTCAGTTTTTGGGTATTTATGTTTGCGATGGCCGTGATGTTTGAGATGGCTGTGATGATCGTGATGTTTGTGATATTTGAGATGGTGGTGATGATGGTGATGTTTGAGATGGCCGTGATGATCGTGATGTTTGTGATTTTTGAGATGGTGGTGATGATGGTGTTGCTTGAGTTGGCCGTGATGATAGTCTTTGTGATTTTTGAGATGGTGGTGATGATGGTGATGTTTGAGATGGCCGTGATGATAGTGATCTTTGTGATTTTTGAGATGGTGGTGATGATGGTGATGTTCGAGATGGCCGTGATGATCGTGATCTTTGTGATTTTTGAGATGGTGGTGATGATGGTGATGTTTGAGATGGCCGTGATAATCGTGATGTTTGCGATTTTTGAAATGGTGGTGATGATCGTGATGTTTGAAATGGCCGTGATGATCGTGATGTTTGTTTTAATGTCTGTTACGAATTTTTATAAGTGCCAGTTAAAGCCTCTAATTATTATTTTTAACCCAGGATGTTTGTGAATAGTGGTCTACTGCACTGGATAGCGCTAAGGTTTATCACGTGTTAACGATGGGGTTCCGTTCTTTCTGAGGACAAAACTTTTTCTTTTAGTTTTTTCTTTTTCAGTTTTTGGGTATTTATGTTTGCGATGGCCGTGATGTTTGAGATGGCTGTGATGATCGTGATGTTTGTGATATTTGAGATGGTGGTGATGATGGTGATGTTTGAGATGGCCGTGATGATAGTGATCTTTGTGATTTTTGAGATGGTGGTGATGATGGTGATGTTTGAGATGGCCGTGATGATCGTGATCTTTGTGATTTTTGAGATGGTGGTGATGATGGTGATGTTTGAGATGGCCGTGATGATAGTGATCTTTGTGATTTTTGAGATGGTGGTGATGATGGTGATGTTCGAGATGGCCGTGATGATAGTGATCTTTGTGATTTTTGAGATGGTGGTGATGATGGTGATGTTTGAGATGGCCGTGATAATCGTGATGTTTGCGATTTTTGAAATGGTGGTGATGATCGTGATGTTTGAAATGGCCGTGATGATCGTGATGTTTGTTTTAATGTCTGTTACGAATTTTTATAACTGCCAGTTAAAGCCTCTAATTATTATTTTTAACTCAGGATGTTTGTGAATCGTGGTCTACTGCACTGGATAGCGCTATGGTTTTTCACGTGTTAACGACGGGGTTCCGTTCTTTCTGAGGACAAAACTTTTTCTTTTTTTCTTTTTCAGTTTTTGGGTATTTATGTTTGCGATGGCCGTGATGTTTGAGATGGACGTGATGATCGTGATGTTTGTGATTTTTGAGATGGTGGTGATGATGATGATGTTTGATGGACGTGATGATCGCGATGTTTGTGATTTTTCAGATAGTGGTGATGTTTGAGATTTCCGTGATGATCGTGATCTTTGTGATTTTTGAAATGATGGTGATGTTTGAGATGGCCGTGATAATCGTGATGTTTGCGATTTTTGAAATGGTGGTGATGATCGTGATGTTCGAAATGGCCGTGATGATCGTGATCTTTGTGATATTTGAGATGGTGGTGATGATGGTGATGTTTGAGATGGCCGTGATGATCGTGATCTTTGTGATTTTTGAGATGGTGGTGATGATGGTGATGTTTGAAATGGCGGTGATAATCGTGACGTTTGCGATTTTTGAAATGATGGTGATGATCGTGATGTTTGAGATGGCTGTGATGATCGTGATCTTTGTGATATTTGAGATGGTGGTGATGATGGTGATGTTTGAGATGGCCGTGATGATCGTGATGTTTGTGATTTTTGAGATGGTGGTGATGATGGTGATGTTTGAGATGGCCGTGATGATCGTGATCTTTGTGATTTTTGAGATGGTGGTGATGATGGTGATGTTTGAGATGGCCGTGATGATAGTGATCTTTGTGATTTTTGAGATGGTGGTGATGATGGTGATGTTTGAGATGGCCGTGATGATCGTGATCTTTGTGATTTTTGAGATGGTGGTGATGATGGTGATGTTTGAGATGGCGGTGATAATCGTGACGTTTGCGATTTTTGAAATGATGGTGATGATCGTGATGTTTGAGATTGCCGTGATGATCGTGATCTTTGTGATTTTTGAGATGGTGGTGATGATGGTGATGTTTGAGATGCCCGTGATAATCGTGATGTTTGCGATTTTTGAAATGGTGGTGATGATCGGGATGTTTGAAATGGCCGTGATCTTTGTGATATTTGAGATGGTGGTGATGATGGTGATGTTTGAGATGGCCGTGATGATCGTGATCTTTGTGATTTTTGACATGGTGGTGATGATGGTGATGATCGTGATCTTTGTGATTTTTGAAATGGTGGTGATGATGGTGACGTTTGAGATGGACGTGATAATCGGGATGTTTGCGATTTTTGAAATGGTGGTGAGGATAGTGATGTTTGAGATGGCCGTGATGTTTGAAATGGCCTTGATGATCGTGCTGTTTGTTTTAATGTCTGTTTCGAATTTTAATAACTGCCAGTTAAATCCTCTAATTATTATTTTTAACCCAGGATGTTTGTGAATCGTGGTCTACTGCACTGGATACCACTATGGTTATTCACTTGTTAACGACGGGCTTCCGTTCTTTCTGAGGACAAAACTTTTACTTTTTTCTTTTTCAGTTTTTGGGTATTTATGTTTGCGATGGCCGTGATGTTTGAGATGGCTGTGATGATCGTGATGTTTGTGATATTTGAGATGGTGGTGATGATGGTGATGTTTGAGATGGCCGTGATGATCGTGATGTTTGTGATTTTTGAGATGGTGGTGATGATGGTGTTGCTTGAGTTGGCCGTGATGATAGTGACCTTTGTGATTTTTGAGATGGTGGTGATGATGGTGATGTTTGAGATGGCCGTGATGATAGTGATCTTTGTGATTTTTGAGATGGTGGTGATGATGGTGATGTTCGAGATGGCCGTGATGATAGTGATCTTTGTGATTTTTGAGATGGTGGTGATGATGGTGATGTTTGAGATGGCCGTGATAATCGTGATGTTTGCGATTTTTGAAATGGTGGTGATGATCGTGATGTTTGAAATGGCCGTGATGATCGTGATGTTTGTTTTAATGTCTGTTACGAATTTTTATAAGTGCCAGTTAAAGCCTCTAATTATTATTTTTAACCCAGGACGTTTGTGAATCGTGGTCTACTGCACTGGATAGCGCTATGGTTTATCACGTGTTAACGATGGGGTTCCGTTCTTTCTGAGGACAAAACTTTTTCTTTTAGTTTTTTCTTTTTCAGTTTTTGGGTATTTATGTTCGCGATAGCCGTGATGTTTGAGATGGCTGTGATGATCGTGATGTTTGTGATATTTGAGATGGTGGTGATGATGGTGATGTTTGAGATGGCCGTGATGATCGTGATGTTTGTGATTTTTGAGATGGTGGTGATGATGGTGTTGCTTGAGTTGGCCGTGATGATAGTGATCTTTGTGATTTTTGAGATGGTGGTGATGATGGTGATGTTTGAGATGGCCGTGATGATAGTGATCTTTGTGATTTTTGAGATGGTGGTGATGATGGTGATGTTCGAGATGGCCGTGATGATAGTGATCTTTGTGATTTTTGAGATGGTGGTGATGATGGTGATGTTTGAGATGGCCGTGATAATCGTGATGTTTGCGATTTTTGAAATGGTGGTGATGATTGTGATGTTTGAAATGGCCGTGATGATCGTGATGTTTGTTTTAATGTCTGTTACGAATTTTTATAACTGCCAGTTAAAGCCTCTAATTATTATTTTTAAGCTTTAGGGTTAGGGTTAGGGTTAGGGTTAGGGTTAGGGTTAGGGTTAGGGTTAGGGTTAAGGTTAGGGTTAGGGTGCGATTTTTGAAATGGTGGTGATGATCGTGATGTTTGAAATGGCCGTGATGATCGTGATCTTTGTGATATTTGAGATGATAGTGATGTTTGAGATGGCCGTGATGATCGTGATGTTTGTGATTTTTGAGATGGTGGTGATGATGGTGTTGTTTGAGATGGCCGTGATGATCGTGATCTTTGTGATTTTTGAGATGGTGGTGATGATGGTGTTGCTTGAGTTGGCCGTGATGATAGTGATCTTTGTGATTTTTGAGATGGTGGTGATGATGGTGATGTTTGAGATGGCCGTGATGATCGTGATCTTTGTGATTTTTGAGATGGTGGTGATGATGGTGATGTTCGAGATGGCCGTGATGATAGTGATCTTTGTGATTTTTGAGATGGTGGTGATGATGGTGATGTTTGAGATGGCGGTGATAATCGTGACGTTTGCGATTTTTGAAATGATGGTGATGAACGTGATGTTTGAGATTGCCGTGATGATCGTGATCTTTGTGATTTTTGAGATGGTGGTGATGATGGTGATGTTTGAGATGCCCGTGATAATCGTGATGTTTGCGATTTTTGAAATGGTGGTGATGATCGGGATGTTTGAAATGGCCGTGATCTTTGTGATATTTGAGATGGTGGTGATGATGGTGATGTTTGAGATGGCCGTGATGATCGTGATCTTTGTGATTTTTGACATGGTGGTGATGTTTGAGATGGCCGTGATGATCGTGATCTTTGTGATTTTTGAAATGGTGGTGATGATCGTGATGTTTGAAATGGCCGTGATGATCGTGATGTTTGTTTTAATGTCTGTTACGAATTTTTATAAGTGCCAGTTAAAGCCTCTAATTATTATTTTTAACCCAGGATGTTTGTGAATCGTGGTCTACTGCACTGGATAGCGCTATGGTTTATCACGTGTTAACGATGGGGTTCCGTTCTTTCTGAGGACAAAACTTTTTCTTTTAGTTTTTTCTTTTTCAGTTTTTTGGTATTTATGTTTGCGATGGCCGTGATGTTTGAGATGGCTGTGATGATCGTGATGTTTGTGATATTTGAGATGGTGGTGATGATGGTGATGTTTGAGATGGCCGTGATGATCGTGATGTTTGTGATTTTTGAGATGGTGGTGATGATGGTGTTGCTTGAGTTGGCCGTGATGATAGTGATCTTTGTGATTTTTGAGATGGTGGTGATGATGGTGATGTTTGAGATGGCCGTGATGATAGTGATCTTTGTGATTTTTGAGATGGTGGTGATGATGGTGATGTTCGAGATGGCCGTGATGATAGTGATCTTTGTGATTTTTGAGATGGTGGTGATGATGGTGATGTTTGAGATGGCCGTGATAATCGTGATGTTTGCGATTTTTGAAATGGTGGTGATGATCGTGATGTTTGAAATGGCCGTGATGATCGTGATGTTTGTTTTAATGTCTGTTACGAATTTTTATAAGTGCCAGTTAAAGCCTCTAATTATTATTTTTAACCCAGGATGTTTGTGAATCGTGGTCTACTGCACTGGATAGCGCTATGGTTTATCACGTGTTAACGATGGGGTTCCGTTCTTTCTGAGGACAAAACTTTTTCTTTTAGTTTTTTCTTTTTCAGTTTTTGGGTATTTATGTTCGCGATAGCCGTGATGTTTGAGATGGCTGTGATGATCGTGATGTTTGTGATATTTGAGATGGTGGTGATGATGGTGATGTTTGAGATGGCCGTGATGATCGTGATGTTTGTGATTTTTGAGATGGTGGTGATGATGGTGTTGCTTGAGTTGGCCGTGATGATAGTGATCTTTGTGATTTTTGAGATGGTGGTGATGATGGTGATGTTTGAGATGGCCGTGATGATAGTGATCTTTGTGATTTTTGAGATGGTGGTGATGATGGTGATGTTCGAGATGGCCGTGATGATAGTGATCTTTGTGATTTTTGAGATGGTGGTGATGATGGTGATGTTTGAGATGGCCGTGATAATCGTGATGTTTGCGATTTTTGAAATGGTGGTGATGATTGTGATGTTTGAAATGGCCGTGATGATCGTGATGTTTGTTTTAATGTCTGTTACGAATTTTTATAACTGCCAGTTAAAGCCTCTAATTATTATTTTTAAGCTTTAGGGTTAGGGTTAGGGTTAGGGTTAGGGTTAGGGTTAGGGTTAAGGTTAGGGTTAGGGTGCGATTTTTGAAATGGTGGTGATGATCGTGATGTTTGAAATGGCCGTGATGATCGTGATCTTTGTGATATTTGAGATGATAGTGATGTTTGAGATGGCCGTGATGATCGTGATGTTTGTGATTTTTGAGATGGTGGTGATGATGGTGTTGTTTGAGATGGCCGTGATGATCGTGATCTTTGTGATTTTTGAGATGGTGGTGATGATGGTGTTGCTTGAGTTGGCCGTGATGATAGTGATCTTTGTGATTTTTGAGATGGTGGTGATGATGGTGATGTTTGAGATGGCCGTGATGATAGTGATCTTTGTGATTTTTGAGATGGTGGTGATGATGGTGATGTTCGAGATGGCCGTGATGATAGTGATCTTTGTGATTTTTGAGATGGTGGTGATGATGGTGATGTTTGAGATGGCGGTGATAATCGTGACGTTTGCGATTTTTGAAATGATGGTGATGAACGTGATGTTTGAGATTGCCGTGATGATCGTGATCTTTGTGATTTTTGAGATGGTGGTGATGATGGTGATGTTTGAGATGCCCGTGATAATCGTGATGTTTGCGATTTTTGAAATGGTGGTGATGATCGGGATGTTTGAAATGGCCGTGATCTTTGTGATATTTGAGATGGTGGTGATGATGGTGATGTTTGAGATGGCCGTGATGATCGTGATCTTTGTGATTTTTGACATGGTGGTGATGTTTGAGATGGCCGTGATGATCGTGATCTTTGTGATTTTTGAAATGGTGGTGATGATCGTGATGTTTGAAATGGCCGTGATGATCGTGATGTTTGTTTTAATGTCTGTTACGAATTTTTATAAGTGCCAGTTAAAGCCTCTAATTATTATTTTTAACCCAGGATGTTTGTGAATCGTGGTCTACTGCACTGGATAGCGCTATGGTTTATCACGTGTTAACGATGGGGTTCCGTTCTTTCTGAGGACAAAACTTTTTCTTTTAGTTTTTTCTTTTTCAGTTTTTTGGTATTTATGTTTGCGATGGCCGTGATGTTTGAGATGGCTGTGATGATCGTGATGTTTGTGATATTTGAGATGGTGGTGATGATGGTGATGTTTGAGATGGCCGTGATGATCGTGATGTTTGTGATTTTTGAGATGGTGGTGATGATGGTGTTGCTTGAGTTGGCCGTGATGATAGTGATCTTTGTGATTTTTGAGATGGTGGTGATGATGGTGATGTTTGAGATGGCCATGATGATAGTGATCTTTGTGATTTTTGAGATGGTGGTGATGATGGTGATGTTCGAGATGGCCGTGATGATAGTGATCTTTGTGATTTTTGAGATGGTGGTGATGATGGTGATGTTTGAGATGGCCGTGATAATCGTGATGTTTGCGATTTTTGAAATGGTGGTGATGATTGTGATGTTTGAAATGGCCGTGATGATCGTGATGTTTGTTTTAATGTCTGTTACGAATTTTTATAAGTGCCAGTTAAAGCCTCTAATTATTATTTTTAACCCAGGATGTTTGTGAATCGTGGTCTACTGCACTGGATAGCGCTATGGTTTATCACGTGTTAACGATGGGGTTCCGTTCTTTCTGAGGACAAAACTTTTTCTTTTAGTTTTTTTCTTTTTCAGTTTTTGGGTATTTATGTTCGCGATGGCCGTGATGTTTGAGATGGCTGTGATGATCGTGATGTTTGTGATATTTGAGATGGTGGTGATGATGGTGATGGTTGAGATGGCCGTGATGATCGTGATGTTTGTGATTTTTGAGATGGTGGTGATGATGGTGTTGCTTGAGTTGGCCGTGATGATAGTGATCTTTGTGATTTTTGAGATGGTGGTGATGATGGTGATGTTTGAGATGGCCGTGATGATAGTGATCTTTGTGATTTTTGAGATGGTGGTGATGATGGTGATGTTCGAGATGGCCGTGATGATAGTGATCTTTGTGATTTTTGAGATGGTGGTGATGATGGTGATGTTTGAGATGGCCGTGATAATCGTGATGTTTGCGATTTTTGAAATGGTGGTGATGATTGTGATGTTTGAAATGGCCGTGATGATCGTGATGTTTGTTTTAATGTCTGTTACGAATTTTTATAAGTGCCAGTTAAAGCCTCTAATTATTATTTTTAACCCAGGATGTTTGTGAATCGTGGTCTACTGCACTGGATAGCGCTATGGTTTATCACGTGTTAACGATGGGGTTCCGTTCTTTCTGAGGACAAAACTTTCTCTTTTAGTTTTTTCTTTTTCAGTTTTTGGGTATTTATGTTTGCGATGGCCGTGATGTTTGAGATGGCTGTGATGATCGTGATGTTTGTGATATTTGAGATGGTGGTGATGATGGTGATGTTTGAGATGGCCGTGATGATCGTGATGTTTGTGATTTTTGAGATGGTGGTGATGATGGTGTTGGTTGAGTTGGCCGTGATGATAGTGATCTTTGTGATTTTTGAGATGGTGGTGATGATGATGGTGATGTTTGAGATGGCCGTGATGATAGTGATCTTTGTGATTTTTGAGATGGTGGTGATGATGGTGATGTTCGAGATGGCCGTGATGATAGTGATCTTTGTGATTTTTGAGATGGTGGTGATGATGGTGATGTTTGAGATGGCCGTGATAATCGTGATGTTTGCGATTTTTGAAATGGTGGTGATGATCGTGATGTTTGAAATGGCCGTGATGATCGTGATGTTTGTTTTAATGTCTGTTACGAATTTTTATAAGTGCCAGTTAAAGCCTCTAATTATTATTTTTAACCCAGGATGTTTGTGAATCGTGGTCTACTGCACTGGATAGCGCTATGGTTTATCACGTGTTAACGATGGGGTTCCGTTCTTTCTGAGGACAAAACTTTTTCTTTTAGTTTTTTCTTTTTCAGTTTTTGGGTATTTATGTTTGCGATGGCCGTGATGTTTGAGATGGCTGTGATGATCGTGATGTTTGTGATATTTGAGATGGTGGTGATGATGGTGATGTTTGAGATGGCCGTGATGATCGTGATGTTTGTGATTTTTGAGATGGTGGTGATGATGGTGTTGCTTGAGTTGGCCGTGATGATAGTGATCTTTGTGATTTTTGAGATGGTGGTGATGATGGTGATGTTTGAGATGGCCGTGATGATAGTGATCTTTGTGATTTTTGAGATGGTGGTGATGATGGTGATGTTCGAGATGGCCGTGATGATAGTGATCTTTGTGATTTTTGAGATGGTGGTGATGATGGTGATGTTTGAGATGGCGGTGATAATCGTGACGTTTGCGATTTTTGAAATGATGGTGATGATCGTGATGTTTGAGATTGCCGTGATGATCGTGATCTTTGTGATTTTTGAGATGGTGGTGATGATGGTGATGTTTGAGATGCCCGTGATAATCGTGATGTTTGTTTTAATGTCTGTTACGAATTTTTATAAGTGCCAGTTAAAGCCTCTAATTATTATTTTTAACCCAGGATGTTTGTGAATCGTGGTCTACTGCACTGGATAGCGCTATGGTTTATCACGTGTTAACGATGGGGTTCCGTTCTTTCTGAGGACAAAACTTTCTCTTTTAGTTTTTTCTTTTTCAGTTTTTGGGTATTTATGTTTGCGATGGCCGTGATGTTTGAGATGGCTGTGATGATCGTGATGTTTGTGATATTTGAGATGGTGGTGATGATGGTGATGTTTGAGATGGCCGTGATGATCGTGATGTTTGTGATTTTTGAGATGGTGGTGATGATGGTGTTGCTTGAGTTGGCCGTGATGATAGTGATCTTTGTGATTTTTGAGATGGTGGTGATGATGGTGATGTTTGAGATGGCCGTGATGATCGTGATGTTTGTGATTTTTGAGATGGTGGTGATGATGGTGATGTTCGAGATGGCCGTGATGATAGTGATCTTTGTGATTTTTGAGATGGTGGTGATGATGGTGATGTTTGAGATGGCCGTGATAATCGTGATGTTTGCGATTTTTGAAATGGTGGTGATGATTGTGATGTTTGAAATGGCCGTGATGATCGTGATGTTTGTTTTAATGTCTGTTACGAATTTTTATAAGTGCCAGTTAAAGCCTCTAATTATTATTTTTAACCCAGGATGTTTGTGAATCGTGGTCTACTGCACTGGATAGCGCTATGGTTTATCACGTGTTAACGATGGGGTTCCGTTCTTTCTGAGGACAAAACTTTTTCTTTTAGTTTTTTTCTTTTTCAGTTTTTGGGTATTTATGTTCGCGATGGCCGTGATGTTTGAGATGGCTGTGATGATCGTGATGTTTGTGATATTTGAGATGGTGGTGATGATGGTGATGGTTGAGATGGCCGTGATGATCGTGATGTTTGTGATTTTTGAGATGGTGGTGATGATGGTGTTGCTTGAGTTGGCCGTGATGATAGTGATCTTTGTGATTTTTGAGATGGTGGTGATGATGGTGATGTTTGAGATGGCCGTGATGATAGTGATCTTTGTGATTTTTGAGATGGTGGTGATGATGGTGATGTTCGAGATGGCCGTGATGATAGTGATCTTTGTGATTTTTGAGATGGTGGTGATGATGGTGATGTTTGAGATGGCCGTGATAATCGTGATGTTTGCGATTTTTGAAATGGTGGTGATGATTGTGATGTTTGAAATGGCCGTGATGATCGTGATGTTTGTTTTAATGTCTGTTACGAATTTTTATAAGTGCCAGTTAAAGCCTCTAATTATTATTTTTAACCCAGGATGTTTGTGAATCGTGGTCTACTGCACTGGATAGCGCTATGGTTTATCACGTGTTAACGATGGGGTTCCGTTCTTTCTGAGGACAAAACTTTCTCTTTTAGTTTTTTCTTTTTCAGTTTTTGGGTATTTATGTTTGCGATGGCCGTGATGTTTGAGATGGCTGTGATGATCGTGATGTTTGTGATATTTGAGATGGTGGTGATGATGGTGATGTTTGAGATGGCCGTGATGATCGTGATGTTTGTGATTTTTGAGATGGTGGTGATGATGGTGTTGCTTGAGTTGGCCGTGATGATAGTGATCTTTGTGATTTTTGAGATGGTGGTGATGATGGTGATGTTTGAGATGGCCGTGATGATCGTGATCTTTGTGATTTTTGAGATGGTGGTGATGATGGTGATGTTCGAGATGGCCGTGATGATAGTGATCTTTGTGATTTTTGAGATGGTGGTGATGATGGTGATGTTTGAGATGGCCGTGATAATCGTGATGTTTGCGATTTTTGAAATAGTGGTGATGATCGTGATGTTTGAAATGGCCGTGATGATCGTGATGTTTGTTTTAATGTCTGTTACGAATTTTTATAAGTGCCAGTTAAAGCCTCTAATTATTATTTTTAACCCACGATGTTTGTGAATCGTGGTCTACTGCACTGGATAGCGCTATGGTTTATCACGTGTTAACGATGGGGTTCCGTTCTTTCTGAGGACAAAACTTTTTCTTTTAGTTTTTTCTTTTTCAGTTTTTGGGTATTTATGTTTGCGATGGCCGTGATGTTTGAGATGGCTGTGATGATCGTGATGTTTGTGATATTTGAGATGGTGGTGATGATGGTGATGTTTGAGATGGCCGTGATGATCGTGATGTTTGTGATTTTTGAGATGGTGGTGATGATGGTGTTGCTTGAGTTGGCCGTGATGATAGTGATCTTTGTGATTTTTGAGATGGTGGTGATGATGGTGATGTTTGAGATGGCCGTGATGATAGTGATCTTGGTGATTTTTGAGATGGTGGTGATGATGGTGATGTTCGAGATGGCCGTGATGATAGTGATCTTTGTGATTTTTGAGATGGTGGTGATGATGGTGATGTTTGAGATGGCGGTGATAATCGTGAGTTTGCGATTTTTGAAATGATGGTGATGATCGTGATGTTTGAGATTGCCGTGATGATCGTGATCTTTGTGATTTTTGAGATGGTGGTGATGATGGTGATGTTTGAGATGCCCGTGATAATCGTGATGTTTGCGATTTTTGAAATGGTGGTGATGATCGGGATGTTTGAAATGGCCGTGATCTTTGTGATATTTGAGATGGTGGTGATGATGGTGATGTTTGAGATGGCCGTGATGATCGTGATCTTTGTGATTTTTGACATGGTGGTGATGTTTGAGATGGCCGTGATGATCGTGATCTTTGTGATTTTTGAAATGGTGGTGATGATGGTGACGTTTGAGATGGCCGTGATAATCGGGATGTTTGCGATTTTTGAAATGGTGGTGATGATCGGGATGTTTGAGATGGCCGTGATCTTTGTGATATTTGAGATGGTGGTGATGATGGTGATGTTTGAGATGGCCGTGATGATCGTGATCTTTGTGATATTTGAGATGGTGGTGATGATGGTGATGTTTGAGATGGCCGTGATGATCGTGATCTTTGTGATTTTTGACATGGTGGTGATGATGGTGATGTTTGAGATGGCCGTGATGATCGTGATCTTTGTGATTTTTGAAATGGTGGTGATGATGGTGACGTTTGAGATGGCCGTGATAATCGGGATGTTTGCGATTTTTGCAATGGTGGTGAGGATCGTGATGTTTGAGATGGCCGTGATGTTTGAAATGGCCTGGATGATCGTGCTGTTTGTTTTAATGTCTGTTTCGAATTTTAATAACTGCCAGTTAAATCCTCTAATTATTATTTTTAACCCAGGATGTTTGTGAATCGTGGTCTACTGCACTGGATACCACTATGGTTATTCACTTGTTAACGACGGGCTTCCGTTCTTTCTGAGGACAAAACTTTTACTTTTTTCTTTTTCAGTTTTTGGGTATTTATGTTTGCGATGGCCGTGATGTTTGAGATGGCTGTGATGATCGTGATGTTTGTGATTTTTGAGATGGTGGTGATGATGGTGATGTTTGAGATGGCCGTGATCATTGTGATGTTTGCGATTTTTGAAATGGTGGTGATGATCGTGATGTTTGAAATGGCCGTGATGATCGTGATGTTTGTTTTAATGTCTGTTACGAATTTTTATAAGTGCCAGTTAAAGCCTCTAATTATTATTTTTAACCCAGGATGTTTGTGAATCGTGGTCTACTGCACTGGATAGCGCTATGGTTTATCACGTGTTAACGATGGGGTTCCGTTCTTTCTGAGGACAAAACTTTTTCTTTTAGTTTTTTCTTTTTCAGTTTTTGGGTATTTATGTTTGCGATGGCCGTGATGTTTGAGATGGCTGTGATGATCGTGATGTTTGTGATATTTGAGATGGTGGTGATGATGGTGATGTTTGAGATGGCCGTGATGATCGTGATGTTTGTGATTTTTGAGATGGTGGTGATGATGGTGTTGCTTGAGTTGGCCGTGATGATAGTGATCTTTGTGATTTTTGAGATGGTGGTGATGATGGTGATGTTTGAGATGGCCGTGATGATAGTGATCTTTGTGATTTTTGAGATGGTGGTGATGATGGTGATGTTCGAGATGGCCGTGATGATAGTGATCTTTGTGATTTTTGAGATGGTGGTGATGATGGTGATGTTTGAGATGGCGGTGATAATCGTGACGTTTGCGATTTTTGAAATGATGGTGATGATCGTGATGTTTGAGATTGCCGTGATGATCGTGATCTTTGTGATTTTTGAGATGGTGGTGATGATGGTGATGTTTGAGATGCCCGTGATAATCGTGATGTTTGCGATTTTTGAAATGGTGGTGATGATCGGGATGTTTGAAATGGCCGTGATCTTTGTGATATTTGAGATGGTGGTGATGATGGTGATGTTTGAGATGGCCGTGATGATCGTGATCTTTGTGATTTTTGACATGGTGGTGATGTTTGAGATGGCCGTGATGATCGTGATCTTTGTGATTTTTGAAATGGTGGTGATGATGGTGACGTTTGAGATGGCCGTGATAATCGGGATGTTTGCGATTTTTGAAATGGTGGTGAGGATCGTGATGTTTGAAATGGCCTTGATGATCGTGCTGTTTGTTTTAATGTCTGTTTCGAATTTTAATAACTGCCAGTTAAATCCTCTAATTATTATTTTTAACCCAGGATGTTTGTGAATCGTGGTCTACTGCACTGGATACTACTATGGTTATTCACTTGTTAACGACGGGCTTCCGTTCTTTCTGAGGACAAAACTTTTACTTTTTTCTTTTTCAGTTTTTGGGTATTTATGTTTGCGATGGCCGTGATGTTTGAGATGGCTGTGATGATCGTGATGTTTGTGATTTTTGAGATGGTGGTGATGATGGTGATGTTTGAGATGGCCGTGATGATAGTGATCTTTGTGATTTTTGAGATGGTGGTGATGATGGTGATGTTCGAGATGGCCGTGATGATAGTGATCTTTGTGATTTTTGAGATGGTGGTGATGATGGTGATGTTTGAGATGGCCGTGATAATCGTGATGTTTGCGATTTTTGAAATGGTGGTGATGATTGTGATGTTTGAAATGGCCGTGATGATCGTGATGTTTGTTTTAATGTCTGTTACGAATTTTTATAAGTGCCAGTTAAAGCCTCTAATTATTATTTTTAACCCAGGATGTTTGTGAATCGTGGTCTACTGCACTGGATAGCGCTATGGTTTATCACGTGTTAACGATGGGGTTCCGTTCTTTCTGAGGACAAAACTTTTTCTTTTAGTTTTTTTCTTTTTCAGTTTTTGGGTATTTATGTTCGCGATGGCCGTGATGTTTGAGATGGCTGTGATGATCGTGATGTTTGTGATATTTGAGATGGTGGTGATGATGGTGATGTTTGAGATGGCCGTGATGATCGTGATGTTTGTGATTTTTGAGATGGTGGTGATGATGGTGTTGCTTGAGTTGGCCGTGATGATAGTGATCTTTGTGATTTTTGAGATGGTGGTGATGATGGTGATGTTTGAGATGGCCGTGATGATAGTGATCTTTGTGATTTTTGAGATGGTGGTGATGATGGTGATGTTCGAGATGGCCGTGATGATAGTGATCTTTGTGATTTTTGAGATGGTGGTGATGATGGTGATGTTTGAGATGGCCGTGATAATCGTGATGTTTGCGATTTTTGAAATGGTGGTGATGATTGTGATGTTTGAAATGGCCGTGATGATCGTGATGTTTGTTTTAATGTCTGTTACGAATTTTTATAAGTGCCAGTTAAAGCCTCTAATTATTATTTTTAACCCAGGATGTTTGTGAATCGTGGTCTACTGCACTGGATAGCGCTATGGTTTATCACGTGTTAACGATGGGGTTCCGTTCTTTCTGAGGACAAAACTTTTTCTTTTAGTTTTTTTCTTTTTCAGTTTTTGGGTATTTATGTTCGCGATGGCCGTGATGTTTGAGATGGCTGTGATGATCGTGATGTTTGTGATATTTGAGATGGTGGTGATGATGGTGATGTTTGAGATGGCCGTGATGATCGTGATGTTTGTGATTTTTGAGATGGTGGTGATGATGGTGTTGCTTGAGTTGGCCGTGATGATAGTGATCTTTGTGATTTTTGAGATGGTGGTGATGATGGTGATGTTTGAGATGGCCGTGATGATAGTGATCTTTGTGATTTTTGAGATGGTGGTGATGATGGTGATGTTCGAGATGGCCGTGATGATAGTGATCTTTGTGATTTTTGAGATGGTGGTGATGATGGTGATGTTTGAGATGGCCGTGATAATCGTGATGTTTGCGATTTTTGAAATGGTGGTGATGATAATGATGTTTGAAATGGCCGTGATGATCGTGATGTTTGTTTTAATGTCTGTTACGAATTTTTATAAGTGCCAGTTAAAGCCTCTAATTATTATTTTTAACCCAGGATGTTTGTGAATCGTGGTCTACTGCACTGGATAGCGCTATGGTTTATCACGTGTTAACGATGGGGTTCCGTTCTTTCTGAGGACAAAACTTTTTCTTTTAGTTTTTTTCTTTTTCAGTTTTTGGGTATTTATGTTCGCGATGGCCGTGATGTTTGAGATGGCTGTGATGATCGTGATGTTTGTGATATTTGAGATGGTGGTGATGATGGTGATGTTTGAGATGGCCGTGATGATCGTGATGTTTGTGATTTTTGAGATGGTGGTGATGATGGTGTTGCTTGAGTTGGCCGTGATGATAGTGATCTTTGTGATTTTTGAGATGGTGGTGATGATGGTGATGTTTGAGATGGCCGTGATGATAGTGATCTTTGTGATTTTTGAGATGGTGGTGATGATGGTGATGTTCGAGATGGCCGTGATGATAGTGATCTTTGTGATTTTTGAGATGGTGGTGATGATGGTGATGTTTGAGATGGCCGTGATAATCGTGATGTTTGCGATTTTTGAAATGGTGGTGATGATTGTGATGTTTGAAATGGCCGTGATGATCGTGATGTTTGTTTTAATGTCTGTTACGAATTTTTATAAGTGCCAGTTAAAGCCTCTAATTATTATTTTTAACCCAGGATGTTTGTGAATCGTGGTCTACTGCACTGGATAGCGCTATGGTTTATCACGTGTTAACGATGGGGTTCCGTTCTTTCTGAGGACAAAACTTTCTCTTTTAGTTTTTTCTTTTTCAGTTTTTGGGTATTTATGTTTGCGATGGCCGTGATGTTTGAGATGGCTGTGATGATCGTGATGTTTGTGATATTTGAGATGGTGGTGATGATGGTGATGTTTGAGATGGCCGTGATGATCGTGATGTTTGTGATTTTTGAGATGGTGGTGATGATGGTGTTGCTTGAGTTGGCCGTGATGATAGTGATCTTTGTGATTTTTGAGATGGTGGTGATGATGGTGATGTTTGAGATGGCCGTGATGATAGTGATCTTTGTGATTTTTGAGATGGTGGTGATGATGGTGATGTTCGAGATGGCCGTGGTGATAGTGATCTTTGTGATTTTTGAGATGGTGGTGATGATGGTGATGTTTGAGATGGCCGTGATAATCGTGATGTTTGCGATTTTTGAAATGGTGGTGATGATTGTGATGTTTGAAATGGCCGTGATGATCGTGATGTTTGTTTTAATGTCTGTTACGAATTTTTATAAGTGCCAGTTAAAGCCTCTAATTATTATTTTTAACCCAGGATGTTTGTGAATCGTGGTCTACTGCATTGGATAGCGCTATGGTTTATCACGTGTTAACGATGGGGTTCCGTTCTTTCTGAGGACAAAACTTTCTCTTTTAGTTTTTTCTTTTTCAGTTTTTGGGTATTTATGTTTGCGATGGCCGTGATGTTTGAGATGGCTGTGATGATCGTGATGTTTGTGATATTTGAGATCGTGGTGATGATGGTGATGTTTGAGATGGCCGTGATGATCGTGATGTTTGTGATTTTTGAGATGGTGGTGATGATGGTGTTGCTTGAGTTGGCCGTGATGATAGTGATCTTTGTGATTTTTGAGATGGTGGTGATGATGGTGATGTTTGAGATGGCCGTGATGATAGTGATCTTTGTGATTTTTGAGATGGTGGTGATGATGGTGATGTTCGAGATGGCCGTGATGATAGTGATCTTTGTGATTTTTGAGATGGTGGTGATGATGGTGATGTTTGAGATGGCCGTGATAATCGTGATGTTTGCGATTTTTGAAATGGTGGTGATGATCGTGATGTTTGAAATGGCCGTGATGATCGTGATGTTTGTTTTAATGTCTGTTACGAATTTTTATAAGTGCCAGTTAAAGCCTCTAATTATTATTTTTAACCCAGGATGTTTGTGAATCGTGGTCTACTGCACTGGATAGCGCTATGGTTTATCACGTGTTAACGATGGGGTTCCGTTCTTTCTGAGGACAAAACTTTTTCTTTTAGTTTTTTCTTTTTCAGTTTTTGGGTATTTATGTTTGCGATGGCCGTGATGTTTGAGATGGCTGTGATGATCGTGATGTTTGTGATATTTGAGATGGTGGTGATGATGGTGATGTTTGAGATGGCCGTGATGATCGTGATGTTTGTGATTTTTGAGATGGTGGTGATGATGGTGTTGCTTGAGTTGGCCGTGATGATAGTGATCTTTGTGATTTTTGAGATGGTGGTGATGATGGTGATGTTTGAGATGGCCGTGATGATAGTGATCTTTGTGATTTTTGAGATGGTGGTGATGATGGTGATGTTCGAGATGGCCGTGATGATAGTGATCTTTGTGATTTTTGAGATGGTGGTGATGATGGTGATGTTTGAGATGGCCGTGATAATCGTGATGTTTGCGATTTTTGAAATGGTGGTGATGACCGTGATGTTTGAAATGGCCGTGATGATCGTGATGTTTGTTTTAATGTCTGTTACGAATTTTTATAAGTGCCAGTTAAAGCCTCTAATTATTATTTTTAACCCAGGATGTTTGCGAATCGTGGTCTACTGCACTGGATAGCGCTATGGTTTATCACGTGTTAACGATGGGGTTCCGTTCTTTCTGAGGACAAAACTTTTTCTTTTAGTTTTTTCTTTTTCAGTTTTTGGGTATTTATGTTCGCGATGGCCGTGATGTTTGAGATGGCTGTGATGATCGTGATGTTTGTGATATTTGAGATGGTGGTGATGATGGTGATGTTTGAGATGGCCGTGATGATCGTGATGTTTGTGATTTTTGAGATGGTGGTGATGATGGTGTTGCTTGAGTTCGCCGTGATGATAGTGATCTTTGTGAATTTTGAGATGGTGGTGATGATGGTGATGTTTGAGATGGCCGTGATGATAGTGATCTTTGTGATTTTTGAGATGGTGGTGATGATGGTGATGTTTGAGATGGCCGTGATAATCGTGATGTTTGCGATTTTTGAAATGGTGGTGATGATTGTGATGTTTGAAATGGCCGTGATGATCGTGATGTTTGTTTTAATGTCTGTTACGAATTTTTATAACTGCCAGTTAAAGCCTCTAATTCTTATTTTTAAGCTTTAGGGTTAGGGTTAGGGTTAAGGTTAGGGTTAGGGTGCGATTTTTGAAATGGTGGTGATGATCGTGATGTTTGAAATGGCCGTGATGATCGTGATCTTTGTGATATTTGAGATGATAGTGATGTTTGAGATGGCCGTGATGATCGTGATGTTTGTGATTTTTGAGATGGTGGTGATGATGGTGTTGTTTGAGATGGCCGTGATGATCGTGATCTTTGTGATTTTTGACATGGTGGTGATGATGGTGACGTTTGAGATGGCCGTGATAATCGGGATGTTTGCGATTTTTGAAATGGTGGTGAGGATCGTGATGTTTGAGATGGCCGTGATGTTTGAAATGGCCTTGATGATCGTGCTGTTTGTTTTAATGTCTGTTTCGAATTTTAATAACTGCCAGTTAAATCCTCTAATTATTATTTTTAACCCAGGATGTTTGTGAATCGTGGTCTACTGCACTGGATACCACTATGGTTATTCACTTGTTAACGACGGGCTTCCGTTCTTTCTGAGGACAAAACTTTTACTTTTTTCTTTTTCAGTTTTTGGGTATTTATGTTTGCGATGGCCGTGATGTTTGAGATGGCTGTGATGATCGTGATGTTTGTGATTTTTGAGATGGTGGTGATGATGGTGATGTTTGAGATGGCCGTGATAATCGTGATGTTTGCGATTTTTGAAATGGTGGTGATGATCGTGATGTTTGAAATGGCCGTGATGATCGTGATGTTTGTTTTAATGTCTGTTACGAATTTTTATAAGTGCCAGTTAAAGACTCTAATTATTATTTTTAACCCAGGATGTTTGTGAATCGTGGTCTACTGCACTGGATAGCGCTATGGTTTATCACGTGTTAACGATGGGGTTCCGTTCTTTCTGAGGACAAAACTTTCTCTTTTAGTTTTTTCTTTTTCAGTTTTTGGGTATTTATGTTTGCGATGGCCGTGATGTTTGAGATGGCTGTGATGATCGTGATGTTTGTGATATTTGAGATGGTGGTGATGATGGTGATGTTTGAGATGGCCGTGATAATCGTGATGTTTGCGATTTTTGAAATGGTGGTGATGATCGTGATGTTCGAAATGGCCGTGATGATC
Source organism: Paragorgia papillata (assembly GCA_035771165.1). Lineage (NCBI taxonomy): Eukaryota > Metazoa > Cnidaria > Anthozoa > Scleralcyonacea > Coralliidae > Paragorgia > Paragorgia papillata. The sequence continues at coordinate 68,680 of JAWNZC010000419.1, read as the reverse complement.
GTGATCTTTGTGATATTTGAGATGGTGGTGATGATGGTGATGTTTGAGATGGCCGTGATGATCGTGATCTTTGTGATTTTTGAGATGGTGGTGATGATGGTGATGTTTGAAATGGCGGTGATAATCGTGACGTTTGCGATTTTTGAAATGATGGTGATGATCGTGATGTTTGAGATGGCTGTGATGATCGTGATCTTTGTGATATTTGAGATGGTGGTGATGATGGTGATGTTTGAGATGGCCGTGATGATCGTGATCTATGTGATTTTTGAGATGGTGGTGATGATGGTGATGTTTGAGATGGCCGTGATGATCGTGACGTTTGTGATTTTTGAAATGGTGGTGATGATGGTGATGTTTGAGATTGCCGTGATGATCGTGATCTTTGTGATTTTTGAGATGGTGGTGATGATGGTGATGTTTGAGATGCCCGTGATAATCGTGATGTTTGCGATTTTTGAAATGGTGGTGATGATCGGGATGTTTGAAATGGCCGTGATCTTTGTGATATTTGAGATGGTGGTGATGATGGTGATGTTTGAGATGGCCGTGATGATCGTGATCTTTGTGATTTTTGACATGGTGGTGATGTTTGAGATGGCCGTGATGATCGTGATCTTTGTGATTTTTGAAATGGTGGTGATGATGGTGACGTTTGAGATGGCCGTGATAATCGGGATGTTTGCGATTTTTGAAATGGTGGTGAGGATAGTGATGTTTGAGATGGCCGTGATGTTTGAAATGGCCTTGATGATCGTGCTGTTTGTTTTAATGTCTGTTTCGAATTTTAATAACTGCCAGTTAAATCCTCTAATTATTATTTTTAACCCAGGATGTTTGTGAATCGTGGTCTACTGCACTGGATACCACTATGGTTATTCACTTGTTAACGACGGGCTTCCGTTCTTTCTGAGGACAAAACGTTTACTTTTTTCTTTTTCAGTTTTTGGGTATTTATGTTTGCGATGGCCGTGATGTTTGAGATGGCTGTGATGATCGTGATGTTTGTGATTTTTGAGATGGTGGTGATGATGGTGATGTTTGAGATGGCCGTGATAATCGTGATGTTTGCGATTTTTGAAATGGTGGTGATGATCGTGATGTTTGAAATGGCCGTGATGATCGTGATGTTTGTTTTAATGTCTGTTACGAATTTTTATAAGTGCCAGTTAAAGCCTCTAATTATTATTTTTAACCCAGGATGTTTGTGAATCGTGGTCTACTGCACTGGATAGCGCTATGGTTTATCACGTGTTAACGATGGGGTTCCGTTCTTTCTGAGGACAAAACTTTTTCTTTTAGTTTTTTCTTTTTCAGTTTTTGGGTATTTATGTTTGCGATGGCCGTGATGTTTGAGATGGCTGTGATGTTTGTGATATTTGAGATGGTGGTGATGATGGTGATGTTTGAGATGGCCGTGATGATCGTGATGTTTGTGATTTTTGAGATGGTGGTGATGATGGTGTTGCTTGAGTTGGCCGTGATGATAGTGACCTTTGTGATTTTTGAGATGGTGGTGATGATGGTGATGTTTGAGATGGCCGTGATGATAGTGATCTTTGTGATTTTTGAGATGGTGGTGATGATGGTGATGTTTGAGATGGCCGTGATAATCGTGATGTTTGCGATTTTTGAAATGGTGGTGATGATCGTGATGTTTGAAATGGCCGTGATGATCGTGATGTTTGTTTTAATGTCTGTTACGAATTTTAATAAGTGCCAGTTAAAGCCTCTAATTATTATTTTTAACCCAGGACGTTTGTGAATCGTGGTCTACTGCACTGGATAGCGCTATGGTTTATCACGTGTTAACGATGGGGTTCCGTTCTTTCTGAGGACAAAACTTTTTCTTTTAGTTTTTTCTTCTTCAGTTTTTGGGTATTTATGTTCGCGTTGGCCGTGATGTTTGAGATGGCTGTGATGATCGTGATGTTTGTGATATTTGAGATGGTGGTGATGATGGTGATGTTTGAGATGGCCGTGATGATCGTGATGTTTGTGATTTTTGAGATGGTGGTGATGATGGTGTTGCTTGAGTTGGCCGTGATGATAGTGATCTTTGTGATTTTTGAGATGGTGGTGATGATGGTGATGTTTGAGATGGCCGTGATGATAGTGATCTTTGTGATTTTTGAGATGGTGGTGATGATGGTGATGTTCGAGATGGCCGTGATGATAGTGATCTTTGTGATTTTTGAGATGGTGGTGATGATGGTGATGTTTGAGATGGCCGTGATAATCGTGATGTTTGCGATTTTTGAAATGGTGGTGATGATTGTGATGTTTGAAATGGCCGTGATGATCGTGATGTTTGTTTTAATGTCTGTTACGAATTTTTATAACTGCCAGTTAAAGCCTCTAATTATTATTTTTAAGCTTTAGGGTTAGGGTTAGGGTTAGGGTTAAGGTTAGGGTTAGGGTGCGATTTTTGAAATGGTGGTGATGATCGTGATGTTTGAAATGGCCGTGATGATCGTGATCTTTGTGATATTTGAGATGATAGTGATGTTTGAGATGGCCGTGATGATCGTGATGTTTGTGATTTTTGAGATGGTGGTGATGATGGTGTTGTTTGAGATGGCCGTGATGATCGTGATCTTTGTGATTTTTGAGATGGTGGTGATGATGGTGATGTTTGAGATGGCCGTGATAATCGTGATGTTTGCGATTTTTGAAATGGTGGTGATGATCGTGATGTTTGAAATGGCCGTGATGATCGTGATGTTTGTTTTAATGTCTGTTACGAATTTTTATAAGTGCCAGTTAAAGCCTCTAATTATTATTTTTAACCCAGGATGTTTGTGAATCGTGGTCTACTGCACTGGATACCGCTATGGTTTTTCACGTGTTAACGACGGGGTTCCGTTCTTTCTGAGCACAAAACTTTTTCTTTTAGTTTTTTCTTTTTCAGTTTTTGGGTATTTATGTTTGCGATGGCCGTGATGTTTGAGATGGCTGTGATGATCGTGATGTTTGTGATATTTGAGATGGTGGTGATGATGGTGATGTTTGAGATGGCCGTGATGATCGTGATGTTTGTGATTTTTGAGATGGTGGTGATGATGGTGTTGCTTGAGTTGGCCGTGATGATAGTGATCTTTGTGATTTTTGAGATGGTGGTGATGATGGTGATGTTTGAGATGGCCGTGATGATCGTGATGTTTGTGATTTTTGAGATGGTGGTGATGATGGTGATGTTTGCGATGGCCGTGATGTTTGAGATGGCTGTGATGATCGTGATGTTTGTGATATTTGAGATGGTGGTGATGATGGTGATGTTTGAGATGGCCGTGATGATCGTGATGTTTGTGATTTTTGAGATGGTGGTGATGATGGTGTTGTTTGAGTTGGCCGTGATGATAGTGATCTTTGTGATTTTTGAGATGGTGGTGATGATGGTGATGTTTGAGATGGCCGTGATGATAGTGATCTTTGTGATTTTTGAGATGGTGGTGATGATGGTGATGTTCGAGATGGCCGTGATGATAGTGATCTTTGTGATTTTTGAGATGGTGGTGATGATGGTGATGTTTGAGATGGCCGTGATAATCGTGATGTTTGCGATTTTTGAAATGGTGGTGATGATCGTGATGTTTGAAATGGCCGTGATGATCGTGATGTTTGTTTTAATGTCTGTTACGAATTTTTATAAGTGCCAGTTAAAGCCTCTAATTATTATTTTTAACCCAGGATGTTTGTGAATCGTGGTCTACTGCACTGGATAGCGCTATGGTTTATCACGTGTTAACGATGGGGTTCCGTTCTTTCTGAGGACAAAACTTTTTCTTTTAGTTTTTTCTTTTTCAGTTTTTGGGTATTTATGTTTGCGATGGCCGTGATGTTTGAGATGGCTGTGATGATCGTGATGTTTGTGATATTTGAGATGGTGGTGATGATGGTGATGTTTGAGATGGCCGTGATGATCGTGATGTTTGTGATTTTTGAGATGGTGGTGATGATGGTGTTGCTTGAGTTGGCCGTGATGATAGTGATCTTTGTGATTTTTGAGATGGTGGTGATGATGGTGATGTTTGAGATGGCCGTGATGATAGTGATCTTTGTGATTTTTGAGATGGTGGTGATGATGGTGATGTTCGAGATGGCCGTGATGATAGTGATCTTTGTGATTTTTGAGATGGTGGTGATGATGGTGATGTTTGAGATGGCCGTGATAATCGTGATGTTTGCGATTTTTGAAATGGTGGTGATGATTGTGATCTTTGAAATGGCCGTGATGATCGTGATGTTTGTTTTAATGTCTGTTACGAATTTTTATAAGTGCCAGTTAAAGCCTCTAATTATTATTTTTAACCCAGGATGTTTGTGAATCGTGGTCTACTGCACTGGATAGCGCTATGGTTTATCACGTGTTAACGATGGGGTTCCGTTCTTTCTGAGGACAAAACTTTTTCTTTTAGTTTTTTCTTTTTCAGTTTTTGGGTATTTATGTTTGCGATGGCCGTGATGTTTGAGATGGCTGTGATGATCGTGATGTTTGTGATTTTGAGATGGTGGTGATGATGGTGATGTTTGAGATGGCCGTGATGATCGTGATGTTTGTGATTTTTGAGATGGTGGTGATGATGGTGTTGTTTGAGTTGGCCGTGATGATAGTGATCTTTGTGATTTTTGAGATGGTGGTGATGATGGTGATGTTTGAGATGGCCGTGATGATAGTGATCTTTGTGATTTTTGAGATGGTGGTGATGATGGTGATGTTCGAGATGGCCGTGATGATAGTGATCTTTGTGATTTTTGAGATGGTGGTGATGATGGTGATGTTTGAGATGGCGGTGATAATCGTGACGTTTGCGATTTTTGAAATGATGGTGATGATCGTGATGTTTGAGATTGCCGTGATGATCGTGATCTTTGTGATTTTTGAGATGGTGGTGATGATGGTGATGTTTGAGATGCCCGTGATAATCGTGATGTTTGCGATTTTTGAAATGGTGGTGATGATCGGGATGTTTCAAATGGCCGTGATCTTTGTGATATTTGAGATGGTGGTGATGATGGTGATGTTTGAGATGGCCGTGATGATCGTGATCTTTGTGATTTTTGACATGGTGGTGATGTTTGAGATGGCCGTGATGATCGTGATCTTTGTGATTTTTGAAATGGTGGTGATGATGGTGACGTTTGAGATGGCCGTGATAATCGGGATGTTTGCGATTTTTGAAATGGTGGTGATGATCGTGATGTTTGAGATGGCCGTGATGTTTGAAATGGCCTTGATGATCGTGATGTTTGTTTTAATGTCTGTTTCGAATTTTAATAACTGCCAGTTAAATCCTCTAATTATTATTTTTAACCCAGGATGTTTGTGAATCGTGGTCTACTGCACTGGATACCACTATGGTTATTCACTTGTTAACGACGGGGTTCCGTTCTTTCTGAGGACAAAACTTTTACTTTTTTCTTTTTCAGTTTTTGGGTATTTATGTTTGCGATGGCCGTGATGTTTGAGATGGCTGTGATGATCGTGATGTTTGTGATTTTTGAGATGGTGGTGATGATGGTGATGTTTGAAATGGCCGTGATGATCGTGATGTTTGTTTTAATGTCTGTTACGAATTTTTATAAGTGCCAGTTAAAGCCTCTAATTATTATTTTTAACCCAGGATGTTTGTGAATCGTGGTCTACTGCACTGGATAGCGCTATGGTTTATCACGTGTTAACGATGGGGTTCCGTTCTTTCTGAGGACAAAACTTTCTCTTTTAGTTTTTTCTTTTTCAGTTTTTGGGTATTTATGTTTGCGATGGCCGTGATGTTTGAGATGGCTGTGATGATCGTGATGTTTGTGATATTTGAGATGGTGGTGATGATGGTGATGTTTGAGATGGCCGTGATGATCGTGATGTTTGTGATTTTTGAGGTGGTGGTGATGATGGTGTTGCTTGAGTTGGCCGTGATGATCGTGATCTTTGTGATTTTTGAGATGGTGGTGATGATGGTGATGTTTGAGATGGCCGTGATGATCGTGATCTTTGTGATTTTTGAGATGGTGGTGATGATGGTGATGTTCGAGATGGCCGTGATGATAGTGATGTTTGTGATTTTTGAGATGGTGGTGATGATGGTGATGTTTGAGATGGCCGTGATAATCGTGATGTTTGTGATTTTTGAGATGGTGGTGATGATGGTGTTGCTTGAGTTGGCCGTGATGATAGTGATCTTTGTGATTTTTGAGATGGTGGTGATGATGGTGATGTTCGAGATGGCCGTGATGATCGTGATGTTTGTGATTTTTGAGATGGTGGTGATGATGGTGATGTTTGAGATGGCCGTGATAATCGTGATGTTTGCGATTTTTGAAATGGTGGTGATGATCGTGATGTTTGAAATGGCCGTGATGATCGTGATGTTTGTTTTAATGTCTGTTACGAATTTTTATAAGTGCCAGTTAAAGCCTCTAATTATTATTTTTAACCCAGGATGTTTGTGAATCGTGGTCTACTGCACTGGATAGCGCTATGGTTTATCACGTGTTAACGATGGGGTTCCGTTCTTTCTGAGGACAAAACTTTTTCTTTTAGTTTTTTCTTTTTCAGTTTTTGGGTATTTATGTTTGCGATGGCCGTGATGTTTGAGATGGCTGTGATGATCGTGATGTTTGTGATATTTGAGATGGTGGTGATGATGGTGATGTTTGAGTTGGCCGTGATGATAGTGATTTTTGTGATTTTTGAGATGGTGGTGATGATGGTGATGTTTGAGATGGCCGTGATGATAGTGATCTTTGTGATTTTTGAGATGGTGGTGATGATGGTGATGTTCGAGATGGCCGTGATGATAGTGATGTTTGTGATTTTTGGGATGGTGGTGATGATGGTGATGTTTGAGATGGCCGTGATAATCGTGATGTTTGCGATTTTTGAAATGGTGGTGATGATCGTGATGTTTGAAATGGCCGTGATGATCGTGATGTTTGTTTTAATGTCTGTTACGAATTTTTATAAGTGCCAGTTAAAGCCTCTAATTATTATTTTTAACCCAGGATGTTTGTGAATCGTGGTCTACTGCACTGGATAGCGCTATGGTTTATCACGTGTTAACGATGGGGTTCCTTTTTTTCTGAGGACAAAACTTTTTCTTTTAGTTTTTTTCTTTTTCAGTTTTTGGGTATTTATGTTCGCGATGGCCGTGATGTTTGAGATGGCTGTGATGATCGTGATGTTTGTGATATTTGAGATGGTGGTGATGATGGTGATGTTTGAGATGGCCGTGACGATCGTGATGTTTGTGATTTTTGAGATGGTGGTGATGATGGTGTTGCTTGAGATGGCCGTGATGATCGTGATCTTTGTGATTTTTGAGATGGTGGTGATGATGGTGATGTTTGAGATGGCCGTGATGATAGTGATCTTTGTGATTTTTGAGATGGTGGTGATGATGGTGATGTTCGAGATGGCCGTGATGATCGTGATGTTTGTGATTTTTGAGATGGTGATGATGATGGTGATGTTTGAGATGGCCGTGATAATCGTGATGTTTGCGATTTTTGAAATGGTGGTGATGATCGTGATGTTTGAAATGGCCGTGATGATCGTGATGTTTGTTTTAATGTCTGTTACGAATTTTTATAAGTGCCAGTTAAAGCCTCTAATTATTATTTTTAACCCAGGATGTTTGTGAATCGTGGTCTACTGCACTGGATAGCGCTATGGTTTATCACGTGTTAACGATGGGGTTCCGTTCTTTCTGAGGACAAAACTTTTTCTTTTAGTTTTTTCTTTTTCAGTTTTTGGGTATTTATGTTCGCGATGGCCGTGATGTTTGAGATGGCTGTGATGATCGTGATGTTTGTGATATTTGAGATGCTGGTGATGATGGTGATGTTTGAGATGGCCGTGATGATCGTGATGTTTGTGATTTTTGAGATGGTGGTGATGATGGTGTTGCTTGAGATGGCCGTGATGATAGTGATCTTTGTGATTTTTGAGATGGTGGTGATGATGGTGATGTTTGAGATGGCCGTGATGATCGTGATGTTTGTGATTTTTGAGATGGTGGTGATGATGGTGTTGCTAGAGTTGGCAGTGATGATAGTGATCTTTGTGATTTTTGAGATGGTGGTGATGATGGTGATGTTTGAGATGGCCGTGATGATAGTGATCTTTGTGATTTTTGAGATGGTGGTGATGATGGTGATGTTCGAGATGGCCGTGATAATAGTGATCTTTGTGATTTTTGAGATGGTGGTGATGATGGTGATGTTTGAGATGGCCGTGATAATCGTGATGTTTGCGATTTTTGAAATGGTGGTGATGATCGTGATGTTTGAAATGGCCGTGATGATCGTGATGTTTGTTTTAATGTCTGTTACGAATTTTTATAAGTGCCAGTTAAAGCCTCTAATTATTATTTTTAACCCAGGATGTTTGTGAATCGTGGTCTACTGCACTGGATAGCGCTATGGTTTATCACGTGTTAACGATGGGGTTCCGTTCTTTCTGAGGACAAAACGTTTTCTTTTAGTTTTTTCTTTTTCAGTTTTTGGGTATTTATGTTCGCGATGGCCGTGATGTTTGAGATGGCTGTGATGATCGTGATGTTTGTGATATTTGAGATGGTGGTGATGATGGTGATGTTTGAGATGGCCGTGATGATCGTGATGTTTGTGATTTTTGAGATGGTGGTGATGATGGTGTTGCTTGAGTTGGCCGTGATGATAGTGATCTTTGTGATTTTTGAGATGGTGGTGATGATGGTGATGTTTGAGATGGCCGTGATGATCGTGATCTTTGTGATTTTTGAGATGGTGGTGATGATGGTGATGTTTGAGATGGCCGTGATGATAGTGATCTTTGTGATTTTTGAGATGGTGGTGATGATGGTGATGTTTGAGATGGCCGTGATAATCGTGATGTTTGCGATTTTTGAAATGGTGGTGATGATCGTGATGTTTGAAATGGCCGTGATGATCGTGATGTTTGTTTTAATGTCTGTTACGAATTTTTATAACTGCCAGTTAAAGCCTCTAATTATTATTTTTAAGCTTTAGGGTTAGGGTTAGGGTTAGGGTTAGGGTTAGGGTTAGGGTTAGGGTTAGGGTTAAGGTTAGGGTTAGGGTGCGATTTTTGAAATGGTGGTGATGATCGTGATGTTTGAAATGGCCGTGATGATCGTGATCTTTGTGATATTTGAGATGATAGTGATGTTTGAGATGGCCGTGATGATCGTGATGTTTGTGATTTTTGAGATGGTGGAGATGATGGTGTTGTTTGAGATGGCCGTGATGATCGTGATCTTTGTGATTTTTGAGATGGTGGTGATGATGGTGATGTTTGAGATGGCCGTGATAATCGTGATGTTTGCGATTTTTGAAATGGTGGTGATGATCGTGATGTTTGAAATGGCCGTGATGATCGTGATGTTTGTTTTAATGTCTGTTACGAATTTTTATAAGTGCCAGTTAAAGCCTCTAATTATTATTTTTAACCCAGGATGTTTGTGAATCGTGGTCTACTGCACTGGATAGCGCTATGGTTTATCACGTGTTAACGATGGGGTTCCGTTCTTTCTGAGCACAAAACTTTTTCTTTTAGTTTTTTCTTTTTCAGTTTTTGGGTATTTATGTTTGCGATGGCCGTGATGTTTGAGATGGCTGTGATGATCGTGATGTTTGTGATTTTTGAGATGGTGGTGATGATGGTGATGTTTGAGATGGCCGTGATGATCGTGATGTTTGTGATTTTTGAGATGGTGGTGATGATGGTGTTGTTTGAGTTGGCCGTGATGATAGTGATCTTTGTGATTTTTGAGATGGTGGTGATGATGGTGATGTTTGAGATGGCCGTGATGATAGTGATCTTTGTGATTTTTGAGATGGTGGTGATGATGGTGATGTTCGCGATGGCCGTGATGTTTGAGATGGCTGTGATGATCGTGATGTTTGTGATATTTGAGATGGTGGTGATGATGGTGATGTTTGAGATGGCCGTGATGATCGTGATGTTTGTGATTTTTGAGATGGTGGTGATGATGGTGTTGTTTGAGTTGGCCGTGATGATAGTGATCTTTGTGATTTTTGAGATGGTGGTGATGATGGTGATGTTTGAGATGGCCGTGATGATAGTGATCTTTGTGATTTTTGAGATGGTGGTGATGATGGTGATGTTCGAGATGGCCGTGATGATAGTGATCTTTGTGATTTTTGAGATGGTGGTGATGATGGTGATGTTTGAGATGGCCGTGATAATCGTGATGTTTGCGATTTTTGAAATGGTGGTGATGATAATGATGTTTGAAATGGCCGTGATGATCGTGATGTTTGTTTTAATGTCTGTTACGAATTTTTATAAGTGCCAGTTAAAGCCTCTAATTATTATTTTTAACCCAGGATGTTTGTGAATCGTGGTCTACTGCACTGGATAGCGCTATGGTTTATCACGTGTTAACGATGGGGTTCCGTTCTTTCTGAGGACAAAACTTTTTCTTTTAGTTTTTTTCTTTTTCAGTTTTTGGGTATTTATGTTCGCGATGGCCGTGATGTTTGAGATGGCTGTGATGATCGTGATGTTTGTGATATTTGAGATGGTGGTGATGATGGTGATGTTTGAGATGGCCGTGATGATCGTGATGTTTGTGATTTTTGAGATGGTGGTGATGATGGTGTTGCTTGAGTTGGCCGTGATGATAGTGATCTTTGTGATTTTTGAGATGGTGGTGATGATGGTGATGTTTGAGATGGCCGTGATGATAGTGATCTTTGTGATTTTTGAGATGGTGGTGATGATGGTGATGTTCGCGATGGCCGTGATGTTTGAGATGGCTGTGATGATCGTGATGTTTGTGATATTTGAGATGGTGGTGATGATGGTGATGTTTGAGATGGCCGTGATGATCGTGATGTTTGTGATTTTTGAGATGGTGGTGATGATGGTGTTGTTTGAGTTGGCCGTGATGATCGTGATCTTTGTGATTTTTGAGATGGTGGTGATGATGGTGATGTTTGAGATGGCCGTGATGATAGTGATCTTTGTGATTTTTGAGATGGTGGTGATGATGGTGATGTTCGAGATGGCCGTGATGATAGTGATCTTTGTGATTTTTGAGATGGTGGTGATGATGGTGATGTTTGAGATGGCCGTGATAATCGTGATGTTTGCGATTTTTGAAATGGTGGTGATGATTGTGATGTTTGAAATGGCCGTGATGATCGTGATGTTTGTTTTAATGTCTGTTACGAATTTTTATAAGTGCCAGTTAAAGCCTCTAATTATTATTTTTAACCCAGGATGTTTGTGAATCGTGGTCTACTGCACTGGATAGCGCTATGGTTTATCACGTGTTAACGATGGGGTTCCGTTCTTTCTGAGGACAAAACTTTTTCTTTTAGTTTTTTCTTTTTCAGTTTTTGGGTATTTATGTTTGCGATGGCCGTGATGTTTGAGATGGCTGTGATGATCGTGATGTTTGTGATATTTGAGATGGTGGTGATGATGGTGATGTTTGAGATGGCCGTGATGATCGTGATGTTTGTGATTTTTGAGATGGTGGTGATGATGGTGTTGCTTGAGTTGGCCGTGATGATAGTGATCTTTGTGATTTTTGAGATGGTGGTGATGATGGTGATGTTTGAGATGGCCGTGATGATAGTGATCTTTGTGATTTTTGAGATGGTGGTGATGATGGTGATGTTCGAGATGGCCGTGATGATAGTGATCTTTGTGATTTTTGAGATGGTGGTGATGATGGTGATGTTTGAGATGGCCGTGATAATCGTGATGTTTGCGATTTTTGAAATGGTGGTGATGATCGTGATGTTTGAAATGGCCGTGATGATCGTGATGTTTGTTTTAATGTCTGTTACGAATTTTTATAAGTGCCAGTTAAAGCCTCTAATTATTATTTTTAACCCAGGATGTTTGTGAATCGTGGTCTACTGCACTGGATAGCGCTATGGTTTATCACGTGTTAACGATGGGGTTCCGTTCTTTCTGAGGACAAAACTTTTTCTTTTAGTTTTTTCTTTTTCAGTTTTTGGGTATTTATGTTTGCGATGGCCGTGATGTTTGAGATGGCTGTGATGATCGTGATGTTTGTGATATTTGAGATGGTGGTGATGATGGTGATGTTTGAGATGGCCGTGATGATCGTGATGTTTGTGATTTTTGAGATGGTGGTGATGATGGTGTTGCTTGAGTTGGCCGTGATGATAGTGATCTTTGTGATTTTTGAGATGGTGGTGATGATGGTGATGTTTGAGATGGCCGTGATGATAGTGATCTTTGTGATTTTTGAGATGGTGGTGATGATGGTGATGTTCGAGATGGCCGTGATGATAGTGATCTTTGTGATTTTTGAGATGGTGGTGATGATGGTGATGTTTGAGATGGCCGTGATAATCGTGATGTTTGCGATTTTTGAAATGGTGGTGATGATTGTGATGTTTGAAATGGCCGTGATGATCGTGATGTTTGTTTTAATGTCTGTTACGAATTTTTATAAGTGCCAGTTAAAGCCTCTAATTATTATTTTTAACCCAGGATGTTTGTGAATCGTGGTCTACTGCACTGGATAGCGCTATGGTTTATCACGTGTTAACGATGGGGTTCCGTTCTTTCTGAGGACAAAACTTTTTCTTTTAGTTTTTTCTTTTTCAGTTTTTGGGTATTTATGTTTGCGATGGCCGTGATGTTTGAGATGGCCGTGATGATCGTGATGTTTGTGATTTTTGAGATGGTGGTGATGATGGTGTTGCTTGAGTTGGCCGTGATGATAGTGATCTTTGTGATTTTTGAGATGGTGGTGATGATGGTGATGTTTGAGATGGCCGTGATGATAGTGATCTTTGTGATTTTTGAGATGGTGGTGATGATGGTGATGTTCGAGATGGCCGTGATGATAGTGATCTTTGTGATTTTTGAGATGGTGGTGATGATGGTGATGTTTGAGATGGCGGTGATAATCGTGATGTTTGCGATTTTTGAAATGATGGTGATGATCGTGATGTTTGAGATTGCCGTGATGATCGTGATCTTTGTGATTTTTGAGATGGTGGTGATGATGGTGATGTTTGAGATGCCCGTGATAATCGTGATGTTTGCGATTTTTGAAATGGTGGTGATGATCGGGATGTTTCAAATGGCCGTGATCTTTGTGATATTTGAGATGGTGGTGATGATGGTGATGTTTGAGATGGCCGTGATGATCGTGATCTTTGTGATTTTTGACATGGTGGTGATGTTTGAGATGGCCGTGATGATCGTGATCTTTGTGATTTTTGAAATGGTGGTGATGATGGTGACGTTTGAGATGGCCGTGATAATCGGGATGTTTGCGATTTTTGAAATGGTGGTGAGGATCGTGATGTTTGAGATGGCCGTGATGTTTGAAATGGCCTTGATGATCGTGCTGTTTGTTTTAATGTCTGTTTCGAATTTTAATAACTGCCAGTTAAATCCTCTAATTATTATTTTTAACCCAGGATGTTTGTGAATCGTGGTCTACTGCACTGGATACCACTATGGTTATTCACTTGTTAACGACGGGCTTCCGTTCTTTCTGAGGACAAAACTTTTACTTTTTTCTTTTTCAGTTTTTGGGTATTTATGTTTGCGATGGCCGTGATGTTTGAGATGGCTGTGATGATCGTGATGTTTGTGATTTTTGAGATGGTGGTGATGATGGTGATGTTTGAAATGGCCGTGATGATCGTGATGTTTGTTTTAATGTCTGTTACGAATTTTTATAAGTGCCAGTTAAAGCCTCTAATTATTATTTTTAACCCAGGATGTTTGTGAATCGTGGTCTACTGCACTGGATAGCGCTATGGTTTATCACGTGTTAACGATGGGGTTCCGTTCTTTCTGAGGACAAAACTTTCTCTTTTAGTTTTTTCTTTTTCAGTTTTTGGGTATTTATGTTTGCGATGGCCGTGATGTTTGAGATGGCTGTGATGATCGTGATGTTTGTGATATTTGAGATGGTGGTGATGATGGTGATGTTTGAGATGGCCGTGATGATCGTGATGTTTGTGATTTTTGAGATGGTGGTGATGATGGTGTTGCTTGAGTTGGCCGTGATGATAGTGATCTTTGTGATTTTTGAGATGGTGGTGATGATGGTGATGTTTGAGATGGCCGTGATGATAGTGATCTTTGTGATTTTTGAGATGGTGGTGATGATGGTGATGTTCGAGATGGCCGTGATGATAGTGATGTTTGTGATTTTTGGGATGGTGGTGATGATGGTGATGTTTGAGATGGCCGTGATAATCGTGATGTTTGCGATTTTTGAAATGGTGGTGATGATCGTGATGTTTGAAATGGCCGTGATGATCGTGATGTTTGTTTTAATGTCTGTTACGAATTTTTATAAGTGCCAGTTAAAGCCTCTAATTATTATTTTTAACCCAGGATGTTTGTGAATCGTGGTCTACTGCACTGGATAGCGCTATGGTTTATCACGTGTTAACGATGGGGTTCCTTTTTTTCTGAGGACAAAACTTTTTCTTTTAGTTTTTTCTTTTTCAGTTTTTGGGTATTTATGTTCGCGATGGCCGTGATGTTTGAGATGGCTGTGATGATCGTGATGTTTGTGATATTTGAGATGGTGGTGATGATGGTGATGTTTGAGATGGCCGTGACGATCGTGATGTTTGTGATTTTTGAGATGGTGGTGATGATGGTGTTGCTTGAGATGGCCGTGATGATAGTGATCTTTGTGATTTTTGAGATGGTGGTGATGATGGTGATGTTTGAGATGGCCGTGATGATAGTGATCTTTGTGATTTTTGAGATGGTGGTGATGATGGTGATGTTCGAGATGGCCGTGATGATAGTGATGTTTGTGATTTTTGAGATGGTGATGATGATGGTGATGTTTGAGATGGCCGTGATAATCGTGATGTTTGCGATTTTTGAAATGGTGGTGATGATCGTGATGTTTGAAATGGCCGTGATGATCGTGATGTTTGTTTTAATGTCTGTTACGAATTTTTATAAGTGCCAGTTAAAGCCTCTAATTATTATTTTTAACCCAGGATGTTTGTGAATCGTGGTCTACTGCACTGGATAGCGCTATGGTTTATCACGTGTTAACGATGGGGTTCCGTTCTTTCTGAGGACAAAACGTTTTCTTTTAGTTTTTTCTTTTTCAGTTTTTGGGTATTTATGTTCGCGATGGCCGTGATGTTTGAGATGGCTGTGATGATCGTGATGTTTGTGATATTTGAGATGGTGGTGATGATGGTGATGTTTGAGATGGCCGTGATGATCGTGATGTTTGTGATTTTTGAGATGGTGGTGATGATGGTGTTGCTTGAGTTGGCCGTGATGATAGTGATCTTTGTGATTTTTGAGATGGTGGTGATGATGGTGATGTTTGAGATGGCCGTGATGATAGTGATCTTTGTGATTTTTGAGATGGTGGTGATGATGGTGATGATGGTGATGTTCGAGATGGCCGTGATGATAGTGATGTTTGTGATTTTTGAGATGGTGGTGATGATGGTGATGTTTGAGATGGCCGTGATAATCGTGATGTTTGCGATTTTTGAAATGGTGGTGATGATCGTGATGTTTGAAATGGCCGTGATGATCGTGATGTTTGTTTTAATGTCTGTTACGAATTTTTATAAGTGCCAGTTAAAGCCTCTAATTATTATTTTTAAGCCAGGATGTTTGTGAATCGTGGTCTACTGCACTGGATAGCGCTATGGTTTATCACGTGTTAACGATGGGGTTCCGTTCTTTCTGAGGACAAAACTTTTTCTTTTAGTTTTTTCTTTTTCAGTTTTTGGGTATTTATGTTCGCGATGGCCGTGATGTTTGAGATGGCTGTGATGATCGTGATGTTTGTGATATTTGAGATGGTGGTGATGATGGTGATGTTTGAGATGGCCGTGAAGATCGTGATGTTTGTGATTTTTGAGATGGTGGTGATGATGGTGTTGCTTGAGATGGCCGTGATGATAGTGATCTTTGTGATTTTTGAGATGGTGGTGATGATGGTGATGTTTGAGATGGCCGTGATGATAGTGATCTTTGTGATTTTTGAGATGGTGGTGATGATGGTGATGTTCGAGATGGCCGTGATGATAGTGATGTTTGTGATTTTTGAGATGGTGGTGATGATGGTGATGTTTGAGATGGCCGTGATAATCGTGATGTTTGTGATTTTTGAGATGGTGGTGATGATGGTGTTGCTTGAGTTGGCCGTGATGATAGTGATCTTTGTGATTTTTGAGATGGTGGTGATGATGGTGATGTTCGAGATGGCCGTGATGATCGTGATGTTTGTGATTTTTGAGATGGTGGTGATGATGGTGATGTTTGAGATGGCCGTGATAATCGTGATGTTTGCGATTTTTGAAATGGTGGTGATGATCGTGATGTTTGAAATGGCCGTGATGATCGTGATGTTTGTTTTAATGTCTGTTACGAATTTTTATAAGTGCCAGTTAAAGCCTCTAATTATTATTTTTAACCCAGGATGTTTGTGAATCGTGGTCTACTGCACTGGATACCGCTATGGTTTATCACGTGTTAACGATGGGGTTCCGTTCTTTCTGAGGACAAAACTTTTTCTTTTAGTTTTTTCTTTTTCAGTTTTTGGGTATTTATGTTTGCGATGGCCGTGATGTTTGAGATGGCTGTGATGATCGTGATGTTTGTGATTTTTGAGATGGTGGTGATGATGGTGATGTTTGAGATGGCCGTGATGATCGTGATGTTTGTGATTTTTGAGATGGTGGTGATGATGGTGTTGCTTGAGTTGGCCGTGATGATAGTGATCTTTGTGATTTTTGAGATGGTGGTGATGATGGTGATGTTTGAGATGGCCGTGATGATAGTGATCTTTGTGATTTTTGAGATGGTGGTGATGATGGTGATGTTCGAGATGGCCGTGATGATAGTGATGTTTGTGATTTTTGGGATGGTGGTGATGATGGTGATGTTTGAGATGGCCGTGATAATCGTGATGTTTGCGATTTTTGAAATGGTGGTGATGATCGTGATGTTTGAAATGGCCGTGATGATCGTGATGTTTGTTTTAATGTCTGTTACGAATTTTTATAAGTGCCAGTTAAAGCCTCTAATTATTATTTTTAACCCAGGATGTTTGTGAATCGTGGTCTACTGCACTGGATAGCGCTATGGTTTATCACGTGTTAACGATGGGGTTCCTTTTTTTCTGAGGACAAAACTTTTTCTTTTAGTTTTTTCTTTTTCAGTTTTTGGGTATTTATGTTCGCGATGGCCGTGATGTTTGAGATGGCTGTGATGATCGTGATGTTTGTGATATTTGAGATGGTGGTGATGATGGTGATGTTTGAGATGGCCGTGATGATCGTGATGTTTGTGATTTTTGAGATGGTGGTGATGATGGTGTTGCTTGAGATGGCCGTGATGATCGTGATCTTTGTGATTTTTGAGATGGTGGTGATGATGGTGATGTTTGAGATGGCCGTGATGATAGTGATCTTTGTGATTTTTGAGATGGTGGTGATGATGGTGATGTTCGAGATGGCCGTGATGATAGTGATGTTTGTGATTTTTGAGATGGTGGTGATGATGGTGATGTTTGAGATGGCCGTGATAATCGTGATGTTTGCGATTTTTGAAATGGTGGTGATGATCGTGATGTTTGAAATGGCCGTGATGATCGTGATGTTTGTTTTAATGTCTGTTACGAATTTTTATAAGTGCCAGTTAAAGCCTCTAATTATTATTTTTAACCCAGGATGTTTGTGAATCGTGGTCTACTGCACTGGATAGCGCTATGGTTTATCACGTGTTAACGATGGGGTTCCGTTCTTTCTGAGGACAAAACTTTTTCTTTTAGTTTTTTCTTTTTCAGTTTTTGGGTATTTATGTTCGCGATGGCCGTGATGTTTGAGATGGCTGTGATGATCGTGATGTTTGTGATATTTGAGATGGTGGTGATGATGGTGATGTTTGAGATGGCCGTGATGATCGTGATGTTTGTGATTTTTGAGATGGTGGTGATGATGGTGTTGCTTGAGTTGGCCGTGATGATAGTGATCTTTGTGATTTTTGAGATGGTGGTGATGATGGTGATGTTTGAGATGGCCGTGATGATAGTGATCTTTGTGATTTTTGAGATGGTGGTGATGATGGTGATGATGGTGATGTTCGAGATGGCCGTGATGATAGTGATGTTTGTGATTTTTGAGATGGTGGTGATGATGGTGATGTTTGAGATGGCCGTGATAATCGTGATGTTTGCGATTTTTGAAATGGTGGTGATGATCGTGATGTTTGAAATGGCCGTGATGATCGTGATGTTTGTTTTAATGTCTGTTACGAATTTTTATAAGTGCCAGTTAAAGCCTCTAATTATTATTTTTAAGCCAGGATGTTTGTGAATCGTGGTCTACTGCACTGGATAGCGCTATGGTTTATCACGTGTTAACGACGGGGTTCCGTTCTTTCTGAGGACAAAACTTTTTCTTTTAGTTTTTTCTTTTTCAGTTTTTGGGTATTTATGTTCGCGATGGCCGTGATGTTTGAGATGGCTGTGATGATCGTGATGTTTGTGATATTTGAGATGGTGGTGATGATGGTGATGTTTGAGATGGCCGTGATGATCGTGATGTTTGTGATTTTTGAGATGGTGGTGATGATGGTGATGCTTGAGATGGCCGTGATGATAGTGATCTTTGTGATTTTTGAGATGGTGGTGATGATGGTGATGTTTGAGATGGCCGTGATGATCGTGATCTTTGTGATTTTTGAGATGGTGGTGATGATGGTGATGTTTGAGATGGCCGTGATGATCGTGATGTTTGTGATTTTTGAGATGGTGGTGATGATGGTGATGTTTGAGATGGCCGTGATAATCGTGATGTTTGTGATTTTTGAGATGGTGGTGATGATGGTGATGTTTGAGTTGGCCGTGATGATAGTGATCTTTGTGATTTTTGAGATGGTGGTGATGATGGTGATGTTCGAGATGGCCGTGATGATCGTGATGTTTGTGATTTTTGAGATGGTGGTGATGATGGTGATGTTTGAGATGGCCGTGATAATCGTGATGTTTGCGATTTTTGAAATGGTGGTGATGATCGTGATGTTTGAAATGGCCGTGATGATCGTGATGTTTGTTTTAATGTCTGTTACGAATTTTTATAAGTGCCAGTTAAAGCCTCTAATTATTATTTTTAACCCAGGATGTTTGTGAATCGTGGTCTACTGCACTGGATAGCGCTATGGTTTATCACGTGTTAACGATGGGGTTCCGTTCTTTCTGAGGACAAAACTTTTTCTTTTAGTTTTTTCTTTTTCAGTTTTTGGGTATTTATGTTTGCGATGGCCGTGATGTTTGAGATGGCTGTGATGATCGTGATGTTTGTGATATTTGAGATGGTGGTGATGATGGTGATGTTTGAGATGGCCGTGATGATCGTGATGTTTGTGATTTTTGAGATGGTGGTGATGATGGTGTTGCTTGAGATGGCCGTGATGATCGTGATCTTTGTGATTTTTGAGATGGTGGTGATGATGGTGATGTTTGAGATGGCCGTGATGATCGTGATCTTTGTGATTTTTGAGATGGTGGTGATGATGGTGATGTTTGAGATGGCCGTGATGATAGTGATGTTTGTGATTTTTGGGATGGTGGTGATGATGGTGATGTTTGAGATGGCCGTGATAATCGTGATGTTTGCGATTTTTGAAATGGTGGTGATGATCGTGATGTTTGAAATGGCCGTGATGATCGTGATGTTTGTTTTAATGTCTGTTACGAATTTTTATAACTGCCAGTTAAAGCCTCTAATTATTATTTTTAACCCAGGATGTTTGTGAATCGTGGTCTACTGCACTGGATAGCGCTATGGTTTATCACGTGTTAACGATGGGGTTCCTTTCTTTCTGAGGACAAAACTTTTTCTTTTAGTTTTTTCTTTTTCAGTTTTTGGGTATTTATGTTCGCGATGGCCGTGATGTTTGAGATGGCTGTGATGATCGTGATGTTTGTGATATTTGAGATGGTGGTGATGATGGTGATGTTTGAGATGGCCGTGATGATCGTGATGTTTGTGATTTTTGAGATGGTGGTGATGATGGTGTTGTTTGAGATGGCCGTGATGATCGTGATCTTTGTGATTTTTGAGATGGTGGTGATGATGGTGATGTTTGAGATGGCCGTGATGATAGTGATCTTTGTGATTTTTGAGATGGTGGTGATGGTGATGTTCGAGATGGCCGTGATGATAGTGATGTTTGTGATTTTTGAGATGGTGGTGATGATGGTGATGTTTGAGATGGCCGTGATAATCGTGATGTTTGCGATTTTTGAAATGGTGGTGATGATCGTGATGTTTGAAATGGCCGTGATGATCGTGATGTTTGTTTTAATGTCTGTTACGAATTTTTATAACTGCCAGTTAAAGCCTCTAATTATTATTTTTAACCCAGGATGTTTGTGAATCGTGGTCTACTGCACTGGATAGCGCTATGGTTTATCACGTGTTAACGATGGGGTTCCGTTCTTTCTGAGGACAAAACTTTTTCTTTTAGTTTTTTCTTTTTCAGTTTTTGGGTATTTATGTTTGCGATGGCCGTGATGTTTGAGATGGCTGTGATGATCGTGATCTTTGTGATATTTGAGATGGTGGTGATGATGGTGATGTTTGAGATGGCCGTGATGATCGTGATGTTTGTGATTTTTGAGATGGTGGTGATGATGGTGTTGTTTGAGTTGGCCGTGATGATCGTGATCTTTGTGATTTTTGAGATGGTGGTGATGATGGTGATGTTTGAGATGGCCGTGATGATGGTGATCTTTGTGATTTTTGAGATGGTGGTGATGATGGTGATGTTTGAGATGGCCGTGATGATAGTGATCTTTGTGATTTTTGAGATGGTGGTGATGATGGTGATGTTTGAGATGGCCGTGATAATCGTGATGTTTGCGATTTTTGAAATGGTGGTGATGATCGTGATGTTTGAAATGGCCGTGATGATCGTGATGTTTGTTTTAATGTCTGTTACGAATTTTTATAACTGCCAGTTAAAGCCTCTAATTATTATTTTTAACCCAGGATGTTTGTGAATCGTGGTCTACTGCACTGGATAGCGCTATGGTTTATCACGTGTTAACGATGGGGTTCCGTTCTTTCTGAGGACAAAACTTTTTCTTTTAGTTTTTTCTTTTTCAGTTTTTGGGTATTTATGTTCGCGATGGCCGTGATGTTTGAGATGGCTGTGATGATCGTGATGTTTGTGATATTTGAGATGGTGGTGATGATGGTGATGTTTGAGATGGCCGTGATGATCGTGATGTTTGTGATTTTTGAGATGGTGGTGATGATGGTGTTGATTGAGATGGCCGTGATGATAGTGATCTTTGTGATTTTTGAGATGGTGGTGATGATGGTGATGTTTGATGGCCGTGATGATCGTGATGTTTGTGATTTTTGAGATGGTGGTGATGATGGTGATGTTTGAGATGGCCGTGATGATAGTGATGTTTGTGATTTTTGAGATGGTGATGATGATGGTGATGTTTGAGATGGCCGTGATAATCGTGATGTTTGCGATTTTTGAAATGGTGGTGATGATCGTGATGTTTGAAATGGCCGTGATGATCGTGATGTTTGTTTTAATGTCTATTACGAATTTTTATAAGTGCCAGTTAAAGCCTCTAATTATTATTTTTAACCCAGGATGTTTGTGAATCGTGGTCTACTGCACTGGATAGCGCTATGGTTTATCACGTGTTAACGATGGGGTTCCGTTCTTTCTGAGGACAAAACTTTTTCTTTTAGTTTTTTCTTTTTCAGTTTTTGGGTATTTATGTTCGCGATGGCCGTGATGTTTGAGATGGCTGTGATGATCGTGATGTTTGTGATATTTGAGATGGTGGTGATGATGGTGATGTTTGAGATGGCCGTGATGATCGTGATGTTTGTGATTTTTGAGATGGTGGTGATGATGGTGATGTTTGAGATGGCCGTGATGATCGTGATCTTTGTGATTTTTGAGATGGTGGTGATGATCGTGATGTTTGAGATGGCCGTGATGATCGTGATCTTTGTGATTTTTGAGATGGTGGTGATGATGGTGATGTTTGAAATGGCCGAGATTGAAAAATTGAGATTGCCGTGATAATCGTGATGTTTGCGATTTTTGAAATGGTGGTGATGATCGTGATGTTTGAAATGGCCGAGATGATCGTGATGTTTGTTTTAGTGTCTGTTACGAATTTTTATAACTGCCAGTTAAAGCCTCTAATTATTATTTTTAACCCAGGATGTTTGTGAATCGTGGTCTACTGCACTGGATAGCGCTATGGTTTATCACGTGTTAACGACGGGGTTCCATTCTTTCTGAGGACAAAACTTTTACTTTTTTCTTTTTCAGTTTTTGGGTATTTATGTTTGCGATGGCCGTGATGTTGGAGATGGCTGTGATGATCGTGATGTTTGTGATTTTTGAGATGGTGGTGATGATGGTGATGTTTGAGATGGCCGTGATGATCGTGATGTTTGTGATTTTTGAGATGGTGGTGATGATGGTGATGTTTGAGATGGCCGTGATGATCGTGATGTTTGTGATTTTTGAGATGGTGGTGATGATGGTGATGTTTGAGATGGACGTGATAATCGCGATGTTTGTGATTTTTGAAATGGTGGTGATGATCGTGATGTTTGTTTTAATGTCTGTTTCGAATTTTTATAACTGGCAGTCAAAGCCTCTAATTATTTTTAAGATTTTCCATTGTGACTGCCCCCCGCCCCCCCCCCCCCCCCCCCATGGTGCGCCCGCGCGCATCATATCACTTATTTTTGAAATTTACAATTTAAAACATTAAAACAGAATTATACAAGAACATACGACCATAATACATCAGAAAGATCGTTTTTATGTCAGCTATTCAGATTTTAGGTTATTTTGCGTGATATTTACTCTTGTTTGCCATCACAACGCCGACAACTCTAGGCAAATTTTGTTCGATAATTGCCTGATCGGCCGAGATGGTTTTCGTCAAATTTTACCAAATTGTTGCTAATCTACGAAATAATTACAACAAACAATAGCTTATACTTACTTTCGGAGTTGTTAGAGCCTAAATTTTCGTTGGTTTCGCTTATATATTGACAAATAAAAGCCATTTTCTTCTTGTCGATATGCCCACGTTGCACAAAACCCGGAATTCAGGTCAGAGCTCGGGTAATACTTCATGGCATATCGTTATAAAGGTTTCATTTTAAAAAGGGATCATTCACGATCATTTTAAACCCAAGCTAGGGGGTTAATTTTGGTCAAAACCTCGCAGGTTCACAACAAATCGAAAGTGATCAGTCACTGTTGAATTTTGCCAAAATGCCAAAACTGAGGAAACTCGTAAACTTGTAGCAATGTTATCTCATTACAAATCAGTGGTTATTTTATAGTCAGGGGTGCCAGAGCCACAGGGACAGCTGCCCCCCTTGCCCTCAGCGTGGTGGCAGCACAGGGGCAACCAATTGCCCTTTCACGTAAGATGAACATGTAAAAATTAATGCCGATAAAAAGTGCCAAAAGTGCCCTTTTTATATGGCTGCCCCCACCACCTTAAGTAGCTTCTGGTGCCCCTGTATATAGTTGGTATGCTACGCAATGAACTAGAATAAAGTTATTTGAGCCAAATAGTTTTTGTGCATTTGTCAAATACATTCTTCAAATTGGAGCAGTTTTTAATTGAATATAGTAAATATTTCATAACTTTTGAAGCATTAGCCTAAATTAAATATTTTAGTTCATTGCATAGACCTACCATATAAGACAGTATGTCCACAAAGTTTGCATACAGATAGATAAAATAGTCAAGTCCTTATGACTGCTGGAAGTTAAAGTGGTAATGCGTAGTATGACCCCCACTGAGAACTTAAAATCCAGCAGTCATAAGTACTTATAATTACGCCATTATAAACATAAAGACTTGCCGTTTTATACTCCCCACATAGCCTGTCACTGACATTTGACTATTGTACAACATGTTAATTTAGCTCGTGGACTTCACTGGATAACGACAGGTTTTGCACATTGTTGCTTGATCATGAAGCTAGTTTTGTTTCCTTAGAAGAAAATTTCATTTCTGTTCAGCAATGTTCAGCCTTCTCAGTTTACAAAGCTCGATCAGACTGCTGAAATTATACATGTATTGCCTCGTCTGAATATGAAATTGCCCAAAGACTATTATTAAAGAGACTTTCAAAAACATATCATCATTCCAACAACGTCTATAGTATATCACATTTAAAAATTGACAACGATTCATAATTAAAATACTTACTAAGTTTGTAAAAACTTCTATTCTTGAAATAAATATCTCCCTCCTTGAATGATCTCCCATGCTGCCATAACATTGACTTACGTGAAGTACTTGGTTTAAAATTTTGGCGCACAAACATGTCTTTTTATCGCGGGCGGATCTATTTGATTAGCGAGAGAGTTTTGCAACGGGTGGATGTGTTTCATGGCTCTCATGGAACTGCTTCCGAGCACTTTTCAGTTTCCACATTGTCGTGTTCTAGCTGGTGAGGACATCATAAAGACCAATGATACCGATCTCCTGATCTTGTAGAAGAACTTACAGATCCTCTGGCTTCAAGCTAATGGGGGAGGCTGTCACGACAGGAAACGAGGAGCGTCCGCCATGTTGTAAAACACAAATTTGTCCCTAGCTCAATAAGTGTCGAAGAAAAGGAATTTTTAAAACTTAGAAACATAAGTGTGACTATATAATCTCTCGCTTAGGCTGTATTTGTGTTTCCCTTTTGAAGTTCCGGTTTTAGTTAGGTGTAATTGCCCTTGTTATTAAAATTGGGCTACGGCTCATGCCATTTTTATTGTAGACTATTTATACTGTATATATTAAAGTGTTTTTCCGGAGCAAACTTACTGTCAAAATGATCGGTAGACTGTCAGTAACATCCCTAGGTAAAAATAATCTTCACTAATGTCACATAAACGGTTTCAAAAGACGCTTTCCAAACCGGCCAAAAGCCGTATAAATTAAGACGAGTCAGTTTCAGACGGCACCACAGGTAGCCCAAACTTGTACTCCGCCATTAGATAACGGTTGTGCGGGTTGACAGCATAAGCTATGACGGTTGAATATAAACTTAAAATTTAATTTAAAACCTGTACATATCTAAAATCGCTGAAATATGGCTTGTAATTGTACTGAAATAAACAAAATACGCTTATATTGTTGTTATTTGAGCGAGAGTTGCAATATATATTATAACGCAATTGATATGATTGCCGTGACACGCCGTACTTTCCATGTATAAATTAACACAAGGATTTCCCCGTTTCTTCCATTTTAAGTATCAGGTGATCAAATTTGCACGTGCGTGTAGCCAGCGAGGAGGCCTTTCTAAAAATATAAAGTTCGACGCCCAACACTTAAATCCCAGCGCCTGAGGCGCAATTCCCCGTTTTTACCTTATTTGGGCTGCCACGCCCACAATTTTAAGTATCAGGTGATCAAATTTGCACGTGCGTGTAGCCAGCGAGGAGGCCTTTCTAAAAATATATAAGTTCGACGCCCAACACTTAAATCCCAGCGCCTGAGGCGCAATTCCCCGTTTTTACCTTATTTGGGCTGCCACGCCCACAATTTTAAGTATCAGGTGATCAAATTTGCACGTGCGTGTAGCCAGCGAGGAGGCCTTTCTAAAAATATAAAGTTCGAACGCCCAACACTTAAATCCCAGCGCCTGAGGCGCAATTCCCCGTTTTTACCTTATTTGGGCTGCCACGCCCACAATTTTAAGTATCAGGTGATCAAATTTGCACGTGCGTGTAGCCAGCGAGGAGGCCTTTCTAAAAATATAAAGTTCGACGCCCAACACTTAAATCCCAGCGCCTGAGGCGCAATTCCCCGTTTTTACCTTATTTGGGCTGCCACTCCCACAATTTTAAGTATCAGGTGATCAAATTTGCACGTGCGTGTAGCCAGCGAGGAGGCCTTTCTAAAAATATAAAGTTCGACGCCCAACACTTAAATCCCAGCGCCTGAGGCGCAATTCCCCGTTTTTTACCTTATTTGGGCTGCCACGCCCACAATTTTAAGTAATCAGGTGATCAAATTTGCACGTGCGTGTAGCCAGCGAGGAGGCCTTTCTAAAAATATAAAGTTCGACGCCCAACACTTAAATCCCAGCGCCTGAGGCGCAATTCCCCGTTTTTACCTTATTTGGGCTGCCACGCCCACAATTTTTAAGTATCAGGTGATCAAATTTGCACGTGCGTGTAGCCAGCGAGGAGGCCTTTCTAAAAATATAAAGTTCGACGCCCAACACTTAAATCCCAGCGCCTGAGGCGCAATTCCCCGTTTTTACCTTATTTGGGCTGCCACGCCCACAATTTTAAGTATCAGGTGATCAAATTTGCACGTGCGTGTAGCCAGCGAGGAGGCCTTTCTAAAAATATAAAGTTCGACGAGCCCAACACTTAAATCCCAGCGCCTGAGGCGCAATTCCCCGTTTTTAACCTTATTTGGGCTGCCACGCCCACAATTTTAAGTATCAGGTGATCAAATTTGCACGTGCGTGTAGCCAGCGAGGAGGCCTTTCTAAAAATATAAAGTTCGACGCCCAACACTTAAATCCCAGCGCCTGAGGCGCAATTCCACGTTTTTACCTTATTTGGGCTGCCACGACCCACAATTTAAAGTATCAGGTGATCAAATTTGCACGTGCGTGTAGCCAGCGAGGAGGCCTTTCCAAAAATAAAAAGTTCGACGCCCAAAACTTAAATCCCAGCGCCTGAGGCGCAAATCCACGTTTTTACCTTATTTGGGCTGCCACGCCCACAATTTTAAGTATCAGGTTGATCAAATTTGCACGTGCGTGTAGCCAGCGAGGAGGCCTTTCTAAAAATATAAGGTTCGACGCCCAACACTTAAATCCCAGCGCCTGAGGCGCAATTCCCCGTTTTTACCTTATTTGGGCTGCCACGCCCACAATTTTAAGTATCAGGTGATCAAATATGCACGTGCGTGTAGCCAGCGAGGAGGCCTTTCCAAAAATAAAAAGTTCGACGCCCAAAACTTAAATCCCAGCGCCTGAGTGCGCAATTCCCCGTTTTTTACCTTATTTGGTCTGCCACGCCCACAATTTTAAGTATCAGGTGATCAAATTTGCACGTGCGTGTAGCCAGCGAGGAGGCCTTTCTAAAAATATAAAGTTCGACGCCCAACACTTAAATCCCAGCGCCTGAGGCGCAATTCCCCGTTTTTACCTTATTTGGGCTGCCACGCCCACAATTTTAAGTATCAGGTGATCAAATTTGCACGTGCGTGTAGCCAGCGAGGAGGCCTTTCTAAAAATATAAAGTTCGACGCCCAACACTTAAATCCCAGCGCCTGAGGCGCAATTCCCCGTTTTTACCTTATTTGGGCTGCCACGCCCACAATTTTAAGTATCAGGTGATCAAATTTGCACGTGCGTGTAGCCAGCGAGGAGGCCTTTCTAAAAATATAAAGTTCGACGCCCAACACTTAAATCCCAGCGCCTGAGGCGCAATTCCCCGTTTTTACCTTATTTGGGCTGCCACGCCCACAATTTTAAGTATCAGGTGATCAAATTTGCACGTGCGTGTAGCCAGCGAGGAGGCCTTTCTAAAAATATAAAGTTCGACGCCCAACACTTAAATCCCAGCGCCTGAGGCGCAATTCCCCGTTTTTACCTTATTTGGGCTGCCACGCCCACAATTTTAAGTATCAGGTGATCAAATTTGCACGTGCGTGTAGCCAGCGAGGAGGCCTTTCTAAAAATATAAAGTTCGACGCCCAACACTTAAATCCCAGCGCCTGAGGCGCAATTCCCCGTTTTTACCTTATTTGGGCTGCCACGCCCACAATTTAAAGTATCACGTGATCAAATTTGCACGTGCGTGTAGCCAGCGAGGAGGCCTTTCTAAAAATATAAAGTTCGACGCCCAACACTTAAATCCCAGCGCCGGAGGCGCAATTCCCCGTTTTTACCTTATTTGGGCTGCCACGCCCACAATTTTAAGTATCAGGTGATCAAATTTGCACGTGCGTGTAGCCAGCGAGGAGGCCTTTCTAAAAATATAAAGTTCGACGCCCAACACTTAAATCCCAGCGCCTGAGGCGCAAATCCACGTTTTTACCTTATTTGGGCTGCCACGCCCACCATTTAAAGTATCAGGTGATCAAATTTGGACGTGCGTGTAGCCAGCGGAGGAGCCTTTCTAAAAAATATAAAGTTCGACGACGCCCAACACTTAAATCCCAGCGCCTGAGGCGCAATTCCCCGTTTTTACCTTATTTGGCTGCCACGCCCACAATTTTAAGTATCAGGTGATCAAATTTGCACGTGCGTGTAGCCAGCGAGGAGGCCTTTCTAAAATTATAAAGTTCGACGCCCAACACTTAAATCCCAGCGCCTGAGGCGCAATTCCCCGTTTTTACCTTATTTGGGCTGCCACGCCCACAATTTTAAGTATCAGGTGATCAAATTTGCACGTGCGTGTAGCCAGCGAGGAGGCCTTTCTAAAAATATAAAGTTCGACGCCCAACACTTAAATCCCAGCGCCTGAGGCGCAATTCCCCGTTTTTACCTTATTTGGGCTGCCACGCCCACAATTTTAAGTATCAGGTGATCAAATTTGCACGTGCGTGTAGCCAGCGAGGAGGCCTTTCTAAAAATATAAAGTTCGACGCCCAACACTTAAATCCCAGCGCCTGAGGCGCAATTCCCCGTTTTTACCTTATTTGGGCTGCCACGCCCTCAATTTTAAGTATCAGGTGATCAAATTTGCACGTGCGTGTAGCTGCGAGGAGGCCTTTCTAAAAATATTAAAAGTTCGACGCCCAAACACCTTAAATCCCAGCGCCTGAGGCGCAATCTTCCCCGATTTTCTAACACTTATTTGCGGCTTGCCTAACGAAAATCCCACCCCCAATCTTTAAGTATCAGGTGATCAAATTTGCACGTTGCGTTGTACCAAGCGAGGAGGCCTTTCTAAAAATATAAACAAGTTCGACGCCCAACACTTATAATCCCAGCGCCTGAGGCGCCTTTTCCCGTTTTTACCTTATTTGGGCTGCCACGCCCACAATTTTAAGTATCAGGTGATCAAATTTGCACGTGCGTGTAGCCAGCGAGGAATGCCTTTTTAAATATATAAAGTTTCGACGCCCAACCCTTAAATCCCAGCGCCTGAGGCGCAATTCCCCGTTTTTAACCTTATTTGGGCTGCCCACGCCCACCATTTTTAAGTATCAGGTGATCAAATTTGCACGTTGCGTGTAGCCAGCGAGGGAGGCCTTTCTAAAAATATAATGTTCGACGCCCAACACTTAAATCCCAGCGCCTGAGGCGCAATTCCCCGTTTTTTACCTTATTTTGGGCTGCCCTCGCCCACAATTTTTAAGTATCAGGTGATCAAATTTGCACGTGCGTGTAGCCAGCGTAGGAGGCCTTTCTAAAAAATAGAAAGTTCGGACGCCAACACACCTAAATCCCAGAGCCTGAGGCGCAATTCCCCGTTTTTACCTTATTTGGGCTGCCACGCCCTCATAATTTTATAGTATCAGGTGTTCATATTTTGCACGTGCGTGTAGCCAGCGGTGGAGGCCCTTTCTAAAAAATATAAAGTTCGACGCCCAACACCTTAAATCTGGCGCCTGAGGCGCAATTCCCCGTTTTTACCTTATTTTGGGCGGCCACGCCCACAATTTAAAGTATCACGTGATCAAATTTGCACGTGCGTGTAGCCAGCGAGGTGTTGCCTTTCTAAAAATATAAAGTTCGACGCCCAACACTTAAATCCCAGCGCCTGAGGCGCAATTTCCACGTTTGTACCTTATTTGGGCTGCCACGACCACATTTTTAAGTATCAGGTGTTCAAATTTGCACAGTGGTGTAGCCAGCGAGGAGGCCTTTCTAAAAATATAAAAGTTCGACGCCAAAACACTTAAATCCCAGCGCCTGAGGCGCAAATCCACGTTTTTTACCTTATTTGGGCTGCCACGCCCACAATTTAAAGTATCACGTGATCAAATTTGCACGTGCGTGTAGCCAGCGAGGCGGCCTTTCCAAAAATAAAAAGTTCGACGCCCAAAACTTAAATCCCAGCGCCTGAGGCGCAAATCCACGTTTTTACCTTATTTGGGCTGCCACGCCCACAATTTTTAAGTATCAGGTGATCAAATTTGCACGTGCGTGTAGCCAGCGAGGAGGCCTTTCATAAAATATAAAGTTCGACGCCCAACACTTAAATCCCAGCGCCTGAGGCGCAAGTCCCCGTTTTTTACCTTATTTGGGCTGCGCGCCCACAATTTTAAGTATCAGGTGATTCAAATTTGCACGTGCGTGTAGCCAGAGAGGAGGCCTTTCTAAAAAATATTAAAGTTCGACGCCCAACACATTAAATCCCAGCGCCTGAGGCGCAAATCCACGTTTTTACCTTATTTGGGATGCCCACCGCCACAATTTTAAGTATAGGTGATCCAAATTTGCACGTGCGGCTGTTGCCAGCGAGGAGGCCTTTCTAAAAATATAATAAAGTTCGACGACGCACAACACTTATAATCCCAGCTCCTGAGGCGCAATTCCCCCGTTTTTACCTTATTTGGGCTGCCACGCCCTCAATTTTAAGTATCAGGTGATCAAATTTGCACGTGCGTGTAGCCAGCGAAGGAGTCCTTTCTAAAAATATAAAGTTCGGACGCCCAACCACTTAAATCCCAGCGCATGAGGCGCATTTCCCCGTTATTACCTTATTTTGGCTGCCACGCCCACAATTTTAAGTATTCAGTTGATCAAATTTGCACGTGCGTGTAGCCAGCGAGGCGGCCTTTCCAAAAATAAAAAGTTCGACGCCCAAAACTTAAATCCCAGCGCCTGAGGCGCAAATCCACGTTTTTACCTTATTTGGGCTGCCACGCCCACAATTTTAAGTATCAGGTGATCAAATTTGCACGTGCGTGTAGCGGGGTGAGGTTGGGGGAAGCGTGGAGGCCTTTCTAAAAATATAAAGTTCGACGCCCAACACTTAAATCCCAGCGCCTGAGGCGCAATTCCCCGTTTTCTACCTTATTTGGGCTGCCCACGCCCACAATTTTATAGTATCTAGGAGATCAAAATTTGCACGTGCGTGTAGCCAGCGAGGAAGCCTTTCTAAAAATATAAAGTTCGTGGGGGGGACCCACCCCGGGGGGGGCCCAACTCTTAAATCACTGGGATGAGGCGCACAATTCCCCGTTTTTACCTTATTTGGGCTGCCACGCCCACAATTTTATAGTATCAGGTGATCAAATTTGCACGTGCGTGTTGCAAGCGAGGAGGCCTTTCTAAAAATATAAAGTTCGACGCCCAACACTTAAATCTACAGCGCCTGAGGCAGCAAAATTCCCCGTTTTTACCTTATTTGGGCTGCCACGCCCACAATTTTAAGTTATCAGGTGATCAAATTTTGCACGTGCGTGTAGCCAGCGAGGAGGCCTTTCTAAAAAATATAAATTTCGGCGGCCCAACACTTAAATCCCAGCGCCTGAGGGGCAATTCCCGTTTTTTACCTTATTTGGGCTGCCACGCCCACAATTTTTAAGTATCACGTGATCAATTTTGCACGTGCGTGTAGCCAGCGAGGCGGCCTTTCCAAAAATAAAAAGTTCGACGCCCAAAACTTAAATCCCAGCGCCTGAGGCGCAAATCCACGTTTTTACCTTATTTGGGCTGCCACGCCCACAATTTAAAGTATCACGTGATCAAATTTGCACGTGCGTGTAGCCAGTCGAGGAGGGCCTTTCTAAAAATATAAAGTTCGACGCCCAACACTTAAATCCCAGCGCCGGAGGCGCAATTCCCCGCTTTTAACCTTATTTGGGCTGCCACGCCCACTCAATGTTAAGTATCAGGTGATCAAATTTGCTCGTGCGTGTAGCCAGCGAGGCGGCCTTTCCAAAAATAAAAAGTTCGACGCCCAAAACTTAAATCCCAGCGCCTGAGGCGCAAATCCACGTTTTTTACCTTATTTGGGCTGCCCACCGCCCACAATTTTATGTATCAGGTGATCAAATTTGCACGTTGCGTGTATGCCAGAGAGGAGGCCTTTCTAAAAATATAAAGTTCGACGCCCAACACTTAAATCCGAGACTGAGGGTCGCAATTCCCCGTTTTTTTACCTTATTTGGGCTGCCACGCCCACAATTTAAAGTATCACGTGATCAAATTTGCACGTGCGTGTAGACAGCGAGGCGGCCTTTCTAAAAATATTAAGTTCGACGCCCAATCACTTTAATCCCAGAGCCTGAGGCGCAATTCCCCGTTTGTACCTTATTTGGGCTGCCACGCCCACAATGTTTAAGTCTCAGGTGATCCAATTTGCCACGTGCGTGTAGCCAGCGAGGAAGGCCTTTCTAAACATATAAAGTTCGACGTCCCAACACTTAAATCCCAGCGCCTGAGGCGCAATTCACGTTTTTTACCTTATTTGGGCCTGCCACGGCCACAATTTTAAGTATCTAGTGATCAAATTTGCACGTGCGTGTTGCCAAGCGAGGAGGCCTTTCTAATAAATATAAAGTTCGGACGCCCAACACTTAAATCCCAGCGCCTGAGGCGCAATTCCCAGTTTTTTACCTTATTTGGGCTGCCACGCCCACAATTTAAAGTATCACGTGATCAAATTTGCACGTGCGTGTAGCCAGCGAGGCGGCCTTTCCAAAAATAAAAAGTTCGACGCCCAAAACTTAAATCCCAGCGCCTGAGGCGCAAATCCACGTTTTTACCTTATTTGGGCTGCCACGCCCACAATTTAAAGTATCACGTGATCAAATTTGCACGTGCGTGTAGCCAGCGAGGCGGCCTTTCCAAAAATAAAAAGTTCGACGCCCAAAACTTAAATCCCAGCGCCTGAGGCGCAATTCACCGTTTGTACCTAATTTGGGCTGGCCACGCCCACAATTGTAAGTTTCAGGTGATCAAATTTTGCACGTTGGTGTAGCCAGCGTGGAGGCCTTTCTAAAAATATATAAAGTTCGACGCCCAACACTTAAATCCCAGCGCCTGAGGCGCAATTCCCCGTTTTTTACCTTATTTGGGCTGCCACGCCCACAATTTTAAGCTATATGTGTGATCAAATTTGCACGTGCGTGTAGCCAGCGAGGAGGCCCTTCTCTATAATATAAAGTTCGACGCCCAACACTTAAATCCCAGCGCCTGAGCGGCAATTCCCCGTTTTTACCTTCTTTTGGGCTGTCCACGCCCACAATGTTAAGTATCAGGGGATCAAATTTGCACGTGCGTTTAGCCAGCGAGGAGGCCTTTCTTTTAAAAAAATATAAAGTTCGACGCCCAACACTTAAATCCCAGCGCCTGAGGGCGCAATTCCCCGTTTTTACCTTATTTGGGCTGTCACGCCCACAATTTTAAGTAATCAGGTGATCAAATTTGCACGTGCGTGTGAGCCAGCGAGGCGGCCTTTCCAAAAATAAAAAGTTCGACGCCCAAAACTTAAATCCCAGCGCCTGAGGCGCAAATCCACGTTTTTACCTTATTTGGGCTGCCACGCCCACAATTTAAAGTATCACGTGATCAAATTTGCACGTGCGTGTTTGCCAGCGAGGAGGCCTTTCTAAAAATATAAAGTTCGACGACCAACACTTAAAATCCCAGCGCCTGAGGCGCAATTCCCCGTTTTTACCTTATTTGGGCTGCCACGCCACCAATTTTACAGTATCAGGTGATTCATATTTGCACGTGAGTTGTAGCCAGCGAGGAAGCCTTTCTAAAAATATAAAGTTCGACGTCCCAACACTTAAATCCCAGGCGCCTGAGGGCGCAAATTCAACGTTTTTACCTTATTTGGGCTGCCACGCCCACAATTTAAAGTATCACGTGATCAAATTTGCACGTGCGTGTATCCAGCGAGGAGGCCTTTCTAAAAATATATAGTTCGACGCCCAAACACTTATATCCCAGGCGCCTGAGGCGCAATTCCCCGTTTTTACCTTATTTGGGCTGCCACGACCACAATTTTCAGTATCAGGTGATCAAATTTGCACGTGCGTGTAGCCAGCGAGGAGGTGACCTTTCTATAAAATATTAAAGTTCGAACGACCAAACAACTTAAATCCCAGCGCCTGAGGCGCAAATTCCCCGTTTTTACCGTTTTTGGGCTGCCACGCCCACAATTTTAAGTATTCAGGTGATAAAAATTTGCACGTGCGTGTTTAGCCAGCGAGGAGGCCTTTATTATTAAATATAAAGTTCGACGACCAACACTTAAATCCCAGCGCCTGAGGCGCAAATCCACGTTTTTACCTTATTTGGGCTCGCCACGCCCACACCTATTTTAAGTATCAGGTGATCAAATTTGCTCGTGCGTGTAGCCAGCGAGGTGGCCTTTCTAAATATATAATGTTCGGACGCCCAACACTTAGAATCCCAGCGCCTGAGGCGCAATTCCCACGTTGTTTCACTTATTTTGGGCTGCCACGCCCACAATTTGAAGTATCATGTGATCAAATTTTGCACGTGCGTGTAGCCAGCGAGGCGGCCTTTCCAAAAATAAAAAGTTCGACGGCCCAACACGTAAATCCCAGCGCCTGAGGCGCAATTCCCCGTTGTTACCTTATTTGGGCTGCCACGCCCACAATTTTAAGTATACAGGTGATCAAATTTGCACTTGCGTGTAAGCCTAGCGAGGAGGCCTTTCTAAAATAATAAAGTTCGACGCCCAATCACTTAAATCCCAGCGCCTGAGGCGCAATTCACCGTTTTTTACCTTATTTGGGCTGCCACGCCCACTAATTTTAAGTATCAGGTGAATCAAATTTGCACGTGAGTGTAGCCAGCGAGGTAGGCCTTTCTAAAAATATTATAGTTCGACGCCCAAACACTTAAATCCCAGCGCCTGAGGCGCTCCAATTCCCCCGTTTTTACCTTATTTGGGCTGCCACGCCACACAATGTTAAGTATCAGGTGTATCAAATTTGCACGTGCGTGTAGCCAGCTGAGGAGGCCTTTCTAAAAATATAAAGTTCGACGCCCAACACTTAAATCCCAGCGCCTGAGGCGCAATTCCCCGTTTTTTACCATATTTGGGCTGCCTCGCCCACAATTTTACAGTATCAGGTGATCAAAAATGTGCACGTGCGTGTAGCCAGCGAGGAGGCCTTTTCTAAAAAATATAAAGTTCGACGCCCAACACTTAAATCCCAGCGCCTGAGGCGCAATTCCCCGTTTTTACCTTATTTGCGGCTGCCACGCCCCACAATTTTATGTATCAGGTGATCAAATTTGGCCACGTTGGTGGTTGCCAGCGAGGAGGCCTTTCATAAAAAATTTAAGTTCGAAGCCCAACTACTTAAATCCCAGCGCCTGAGGCGCAATTCCCCAGTCGGTTTTACCTTATTTGGGGCTTTGCCAACGCCCACAATTTTAAAGTATCAGGTGTTCAAAATTTGCACGGGCGTGTAGCCAGCGAGGAGGCCTTTCTAAAAATATAAAGTTCGATCGCCCCAACACTTAAATCCAGGCGCCCATGAGGCGCAATTCCCAGTTTTTTACCTTATTTTGGGCTGCCACGCCCACAATTTTAAGTATAAGGTGATCAAATTTGCACGTGCGTGTAGCCAGCGAGGAGGCCTTTCTAAAAATATAAAGTTCGACGCCCAACACTTAAATCCCAGCGACCTGAGGCGCAATTCCCCGTTTTTACCTTATTTGGGCTGCCACGCCCACAATTTTTAAGTATCAGGTGAATCAAAATTTTGCACGGTTGCGTGTAGCCAGCGAGGAGGCCTTTCTTAAAATATATAGTTCGGACGCCCAAACACTTAAATCCCAGCGCCTGAGGCCGCAATTCCCCGTTTTTACCTTATTTTGGGCTGCATCGCCCACAAATTTTAAGTATCAGGTGATCAATTTTTGCACGTGCGTGTAGCCAGCGTGGAGGGCCTTTCTAAAAATATAAAGTTCGACGACGCCCATACCACTTAAAATCCAGCGCCTGAGGACGCAATTCCCCGTTTTTACCTTATTTGGGGCTGCCACGGCCCACAATTTTAAGTAATCTATGGTGATCAAATTTGCACGTGTGTGTAGACAGCCGAGGAGGCCTTTTATAAAAATATGAAAGTTCGACGCCCAACACTTAAAATCCCAGCGCCTGAGGCGCAATTCCCCGTTTTTAAGTTATTTGGGCTGCCACGACCACAATTTTTAGTATTTCAGGTGATCAAATTTGCACGTGCGTGTAGCCAGCGAGGAGGGCCTTTCTAAAAATATAAAGTTTCGACGCCCAACACTTATATCCCAGCGCCTGAGGGCGCAATTCCCCGTTTTTACATTATTTGGGCTGACCACGCCCACAATTTTAAGTGATACTGGTGATCAAATTTGCAACGTGCGTGTAGCCAGCGAGGAGGCCTTTCCAAAAATAAAAAGTTCGACGCCCAACAACTTAAATCCCAGCGGCCTTGAGGCGCAATTCCCCGTTTTTACCTTATTTTGGGCTGCCACGCCCACAATTTTAAGTTATCAGGTGATCAAATTTGCACGTGCGTGTAGCCAGCGAGGAGGCCTTTCCTAAAAATATAAAGTTCAGACGCCACAACACTTAAATTCCCAGCGCCTGAGGGCGCCAATTCCCCGTTTTTACCTTATTTGGGCTGCCACGCCCTACATTTTTTAAGTATCAGGTGATCAAATTTGCACGTGCGTTGTAGCCAGCGAGGAGGCCTTTCTAAAAAATAATAAAGTTCGATCGCCCAACACTTAAATCCCAGCGCCTGAGGCGCTAATTCCCCGTTTTAATAACCTTATTTGGGCTGCCTCAGCCCACAATTTTAAGTATCAGGTGATCAAAGTTGAGTTTGTTGATATTGTGGGGAGGTTGCACGTTGCGTGTAGTACCAGCGAGAGGGAGGCCCTTCTTCTAAAAATTTAAAAGTTCGAACGCCCAGACACTTAAATCCCCAGCCGCCTGAGGCGTCAAATTCACCCCTGTTTTTATACCTTATTTGGGCATGCCACGGACCCACAATTTTTAAGTATCAGAGTGGATCAAATTTGCATCGTGCGTGTAGCGCTGCGAGGGAGGCCTTTCTAAAAATATATAGTTCGTACGCCCAACACTTAAATCCCAGCGCCTGAAGGCGCAATTCCCCGTTTTTACCTCTATTTGGGCTGCCCACGCCCACAATTTTAAGTATCAGGTGATCAAAATTTGCACGTTGCGGGGTGTAGCCAGCGAGGTAGGCCTTTCTAAAAATATAAAGCTGTTCGAAACGCCCAACACTTATAATCACTAGCGCCTGAGGCGCAATTCCCCGTTTTTACCTTATATTGGGTCTGCCACGCCCACTAATTTTAAGTTATCAGTCGTGATCAAATTTGCACGTGCGTGTAGCCAGCGAGGTGGCCTTTCTGAATAAGTATAAAAGTTCGGACGAACCCCTACAACTTTAATATCCCAGCGCCTGAGGCGACAATTTCCCCGTTTTTAACCCTTATTTGGCTGCCACCGCCCACAAATTTTAAGTATCAGGTGATGCAAATTTTGCAACGTGCGTTTGTAGCCAGGCGAGGAGGCCTTTCTAAAAATATAAAGTTCGAAAACGCCCAATCACTTAAATGTCCCAGCGCCTGAGGCGCAATTCACCCAGTTTTTACCTTATGTGGGCTGCTCACCGACCCAGACAATTTTAAGTATCTGGTGATCAAATTTGCACGTGCGTGTAGCCAGCGTAGGGGAGGCCTTATCTCTAAACAATATGAAAGTTCGTCACCGACCCAACACAATAAATCCCAGCGCCTGAGGCGCAATTCCCCGTTTTTATACCTTATTTGAGGGCTGCCACGCCCACAATTTGAAGTATCAGGTGATCAAAATTTGCTCGTTGCGTGTAGATCCAGCGAGAGAGGCCTTTCTTATAAAAATATAAAGTTCGTGGATCGCCCAACACTTAAATCCCAGCGCCTGAGGCGGCAATTCCCCGTTTTTACCTTATTTGGGCTTGCCACGCCCTACAATTTTAATGTATCAGGTGATCAAATTTGCACGTGCGTGTAGCCAGCGGAGGATGGGCCTTTCGAAAAATATAAAGTTCGGAACGCCGCAACACTTAAAATTCCCAGCGCCTCGAGGCGCAATTCCCCCCGTATGTACCCTTATTTTGAGGGCTGCCAAGCCCACAATTTTAAGTATCAGGTGATTCAAAATTTGACACGTGGCGTGTAGCCCAGCTGAAGGAGGCCTTATGCTAAAAAATATATAAAGTTCGACAACGCCCAACACTTAAATTCCCAGCGCCTTGAGGCGCAATTCCCGTTTTTATACCTATTATTTGGGCTGCCACGCCCACAATTTTAATGTATCAGGGTGGATCAAATTTGCACGTGACGTGTAGACCTGCGAGGATAGGCCTTTCTCAAAAAAATTATAAAGTATCGACGCCCAACACTTAAATCCAGCGCCTGAGGCGCTATTCCCCGTTTTTAACCTTATTTGGGCTGGCCACGACCCACAATTTTAAGTATCAGGTGATGCAAATTTGCACGTGCGTGTAGGCCAGCGAGGAGGCCATTTTCTAATAAATATAATAAGGTTCGAACGGCCCAACACGTTAAATCCCAGCAGCCATGAGGCGCAATTGCCCCGTTTTTACTATACCTTATTTGGGCTGCCAACGCCCGACAAATTTTTACGAGTATCAAGATGATCAAATTTGCACGTGCGTGTAGCCAGCGGACGGGAGGCCTTTCTTAAAAAAAATATAAAGTTCGACGCCCAACACTTAAGAATCCCAGCGAACTGAGGCGCAATTCCCCGTTTTTACCTTATTTGGGCTGCCACGCCCAGGATTTTAAGTATCAGGTGATTCAAATTTGCACGTGCGGGTAGCCAGCGAGGAGGCCTTTCTAAAAATATATAGTTCGGTCGATCCCAAACCTACTTACTATAATCCTCAGCGCCTGAGGCGCAATTCCCCGTTTTTACCTTATTGGGGGAGGTGGGCTGCCACGCCTCACAATTTTAAGTATCAGGTGATCAAATTTGCACGGTGAGCGTGTAGCCAGCGAGGAGGCCTATTCTAAAAATATAAAGTTTCGACGCCCCAACACTTAAATCCCAGCGCCTGAGGCGCAATTCCCCGTTTTTACTCTTATTTGGTCTGCCACGCCGCACAATTTTAAGTATCAGGTGATCAAATTTGGCACGTGCGTGTAGCCAGCGAGGAGGAGCCTCTTCTAAAAATTATAAAGTTCCGACGCCCAACACTTAAATCCACAGCGCCTGAGGCTGCAATTTCCCCGTTTTACCTTATTTGGGCTGCCGACGCCCATCAATTTTAAGTATCAGGTTGTGATCAAAATAAAAAAAAAATTCCCCCCAAAAAAAAAATATTTTTTTTGCACGTGCGTAGTAGCCAGCGAGGAGGCCATTTTCTAAAAATATAAATGTATCGACGCACCAACACTTTAAATCCCAGCGCCTGAAGGCGCAAATTCCCCGTTTTTACCTTATTTGGGGCTGCCACGCCCACAATTGTTAGAGGTATCAGGTGTATCAAATTTGCACGTGCGCTGTAGCCAGCCGAGGAGGCCTTTGCATAAAAATATTATAATTATAAAGGTTCGACGCCCAAACACTTAAATCACCTGCGGCCTGAGGCGCTAATTCCACGGTTTTTACCTTATTTGGGCTTGCCACGCCCACAATTTTACAAGTATCAGGTGATCAAATTTGCACGAGCGATGTAGCTCATCGTGGAGGCCTTTCTAAAAATATTAAAATGTTCGACGTCCCAAACAACTTAAGAATCCCAGCGCCTGAGGCTGCAATTTCCCCGTTTTTTACCTTATTTGGGCTGCCACGCCCACAATTTTAAGTATCAGGTGATCAAATATTGCAACGTGCGTGTATGGCGTCAGCGAGGAGGCCTTACTAAAAATATAAAGGCTTCGACGCCCAACACTTAAATCCCAGCGCCTTGAGGCGCTAGTACCCCGTTTTTTACCTTATTTGGGCATGGCCACGCCCTACAAATTTTGAAGTATCAGGTGATCAAATTTGCACGTGCGTGTAGCCAGCGAGGAGGCCTTTCTAAAATATAAAGTTCGACGACCTCCAAACACTTAAATCCTCAGCGCCTGTAGGCGCAATTCCCCGTTTTTACCCTTATTTGGAGTGCTGCCACGCCCCACAATTTTAAGTATCAGGTGATCTAAATGTTGCACGTGCGTGTAGCCAGAGAGGAGGCCTTTCTAAAAAATATAAAGGTTCGACGCCCCAAACACTTTAATCCCAGCGCCTGAGGGGCGCAATTCCCCGGTTTTTAACCTTATTTGAGGGCTGCCCACGCCCACCAATTTTTAAGTATCAGGTGATCAAATTTGCAAGTGCGTGTAGCCAGCGAGGAGGTCCCTTGTCTAAAAATATAAAGTTCGACGCCCATCACTTAAATCCCAGCGCCTGAGGCGCAATTCCCCGTTTTTATACCATATTTTGGGCTGGAGCCTACGCCCACTATTTGTTAAGTATCAAGGTAGATCAAATTTGCACGTGCGGGTAGCCAGCAGAGGAGGCCTTTCTATAAATAGTAAAGTTCGAACGCCCAAAAACACCATTAAATCCCAGTCGCCTGAGGCGCTAATTCCATCCCCGTTGTATTACCTTATTTGATGCTGCCACGCCCACATTTTTAAGTATCAGGTTGATCAACATTTGCACGTGCGTGTAGCCAGCGAGGAGCGCCTTTTCTAAAAATATAAATTGTTCGACGCCCAACACTTCTAAATCCCCAGCGCCGTGAGGGCGCAATTCGCCCGTTTTTACCTTATTTGGGGGCTGCCACGCCCAACAATTTTAAGTATCAGGTGATTCAAATTTGCACGTGCGTGTATGCCAGCGAGGTAGGCCTTTCTAAAAATAATGTAAAAGTTCGAACGCCCAAACACTTAAATCCCAGCGCCTGAAGATTAAAAAAAAAAGCGCCATATCCCCCGTTTTTACCTGTATTTGGGCTTCCACGACGTCCCACAGATTTTAAGTATCTAGGTGATCAAATTTAGCACGTGCCCCGTGTAGCCAGCGAGGAGAGCTTTCTAAAAATATAAAGTTCGTAACGCCCAACACTTAAATCCCCAGCGTCCTGAACGTCCAATTCACCCATTTTACCTTAGGAATTTAGGCTGCCCACGCCCACAATTTTTTAAGTATCAGGTGATACAGAATTTGCACGGGGCGTGTAGCCTAGCGAGGAGGCCTTTCTAAAATATAAAGTTCGACGCCCCAACACTTAAATCCCAGCGGCCTCGAAGCGCAATTCCCCGTTTTTACCTTATTTGGGCTTAGCACACGCCCACAATTTTAAGTATCAGGTGATCAAATTTTCTCCGTGCGTGTAGCCGACGTAGGGAGGCCTTTCTCGGAAAAATATAAAGTTCCGGAACGGCCCAACACTTTAAATCCCAGCGCCTAGATGGCGACCAATATCCCCAGTTTTTACCTTATTTGGGCTGCCACTGCCCACAATTTTTAAGTATCAAGGTGATCTAATTTGCACGTTGCCGTGTAGC
The DNA here is from genome assembly GCA_035771165.1 of Paragorgia papillata. Taxonomy (NCBI): domain Eukaryota; kingdom Metazoa; phylum Cnidaria; class Anthozoa; order Scleralcyonacea; family Coralliidae; genus Paragorgia; species Paragorgia papillata. The sequence goes on along the minus strand of JAWNZC010000419.1, from coordinate 27,148 downwards.
CAAGCGAGGAGGCTCTTTCATAAAAAGTGAATTATAAAGGTTCGACGCCCAAACACTTTAAATTCCGCAGCAGCCTGAGGCGCAATTCCCCGTTTTTACCTCGTATTTGGGCTGCCACGCCTCACAATTTTATAGTATCAGGTGATCAAATGTTGCACGGTTGCGTGTAGCCAGCGATGGAGGCCCTTTCTAAAATATGAAAAGGTTCGACGCCCAACACATTAAATCCCAGCGCATGAGGCGCAATTCCCCGTTTTTAACCTTATTTGGAGCTTGCCACACGCCCACAATTTTAAGTATCAGGATGATCAAATTTGCACGACTGCGATGTAGCCAGCGAGGAGGCCTTTCTAAAAATATAAAAGGTTCGACGCCCAACAACTTAAAGTCCCAGCGCCGGAGGCCGCAATTCCCCGGTTTTTTACCTTATTTGGGCTGCCACGCCCTCACCAATTTTAGTTATACAGGTGATCAAAATTTATGCATCGTGCGTGTAGCCAGCGGAGGAGCCTTTCTAATAAATATTAAAGTCAGTGCGAAGCGCCCCAACACTTAAATTCCAGCAGCCTGAGGCGCAATTCCCCGTTTATTACCTTATGTTGGGCTGCCACGAGACCTCACAATTTTATAGTATCAGGTGATCAAAATATTTTGCACGTGCGTGTAGCCAGCGAGGAGGCCTTTCTAGAAAATAAAAATAAAGTTTCGAACGCCCAACACTTAAAATCCAGCGCCTGAGGCGCAATCTCCCCGTTTTATAACCTTATTTGGGCTGCCAACGGGCCCACCAAGTTTTGTAAGTATAGCCGAGTGATTCAAATTTGCACGTGGCGTGTGAGCCAGCGAGGAGGCCTTTCTATAAAAAAATATAATAGTGTCGATAACGCCCAACACTTAAATCCCAGCGCCTGAGGCGCAATTCCCCGATTATATTACCATTATTATGGTGCTGACCCACGCCCCACAATTTATAAGTATCCAAGGTGATCAACATTTGCACGTGCGTGGTAGCCAGCGAGGAGGCCTTTCTAAAGAATAAAAAGTTCGGACGCCCAAACACTTAAAATCCCAGCGCACTTAGGCGCAATTTCCCACCGTATTCTATACCGTTATTTGGGCTGCCACGCCCACAATTTTAAGTATCAGGTGGATCAGATTTTGCAGCGTGGCGTTGTAGCCAGCGTGGAGGCCTATACTTTTCTAAAAATATAAAGGTTTCGACGCCCAACACTTAAACCTCCCAGCGCCTGAAGGAGCGCAATTCCCCGTTTTTATACCCTTATTATGGGATCTGCCCCACGCCCAACAATTTTTAAGTGATCAGGTGATCAAATGTTGCACGGTGCGTGATAGCGCAGCGAGGAGGCCTTGTCTAAAATAAATATATAGTTGCGACGCCCAACAACTTATATCCCAGCGCCTGAGGCAGCATATTCCCCGTTTTTACCTGTATTTGGGGGCTGGCCAAACGGGATTCCCCACAATTTTTAAGTTATCAGGTGGATCAAAATCATTGCCACGTAGGCGGTTGTAGCGCCAGCGGAGGAGAGCCTTTCTAAAATATATAAAGTTCGAAAACCAGACGCCCAACACTTAAATCCCAGCGCCTGCGGCGGAATTTCCCCGTTTTTACCCTTTATTTGGGCTGACCACGCCACAATGATTTAAGTATTCAGGTGATCAAAAGTTTGCACGTGCGTGTAGCCAGCGAGGGAGGGCCTTTCTAAAAAATATTAAAGTTCGACGCCCAACACTTGTAAATCCTCAGAGACCTTGAGGCGGCAATTCCCCCGTTTTTTGATACCCTTATTTGGTGCTGGCCACGCCCACAATTTTTAAGTAATCAGGTGAGTCAAATTAATGACACGTGCGTGGTAAGCCAGCGAAGGAGGCCATTTCTAACAAATATAAAAGTTCGAACGCCCAGACACTATTAATCCCCAGCGACCATGAGGCGCAAGTTCCCCGTTCTTTTTATACCTTATTTGGAGGGCTGCCACGCTCCGACAGATTTTAAGTATCAGGTATAGACAAATTTGCATCGTGCGTGTAGCCATGCGAGGAGGCCTTTCTAAAAATATAAAGGTTCGGACGCCCAACACTTAAATCCCAGCGGAATGAGGCGCAATTCCCCGTTTTTACCCTTATTTTGGGCTGGCAAACGCACACAATGTTAAGTATCAGTGATCAAATTTTCAACGTGCGGGGTAGCCAGCGTGGAGGCCTATTCTAAAAATAAAAGTTTCGACGGCCCCAACCCCACTAACATCCCAGCGGCCTGAGGCGCCAATTCCCCGTTTTTACCTTATTTGGGCTGCCACGCCCACAATTTTATAAGTATCAGGTGATACAGAAATATGCACGTGCGTGTAGCCAGCGAAAGGCCTTTTCTAAATAGATAATATAAAGTTTAGAGACGCCCAACACTGTAAATCCCAGCGCCTGAGGCGAACAATTCCCCGTTTTTACCATTGTATTTGGGCTGCCACGCCCACAATCTTTATGTATCTGGTGATCATAAATTTTGGCACGTGCGTGGTAGCCAGCGAGGGAGGCCTTTCTAAAAATATAAAGTTCGACGCCCAACACTTAATTTCCCAGCGCACTGAAGGCGCAATTTCCCCGTTTTATTACCTTATTTGGGCCTTGCCATCGCCCCACAAGTTTTAAGTATACAGGGTGATTCAAATTTGCACGTGCGATGTAGCCAGCGAGTGAGGCCTATTTTCTTAAAATATTAAATGTGTCGACGACCCAAACAACATTCTAATATCCCAGCGCCTGAGGCGCAATGTCCTCCGTTGTTACCTTATTTGTGGGCTGCCACGCCACAATTTTAAGTATCCAGGTGGATCAAATTTGCAACGTGCGTGTAAGCCAGAGAGGAGAGCCTTCTTCTAAAAATGATAAAGTTCGTACGGCCCAAACTACTTAAATCCCAGCGCCTGAGGCGCAATTTCCCCGGTTTTGTACATTATTTGGGCTGCCCACGCCCACAATTTTAAAGTATCAGGTGATCAAAATTTGGCACGTGCGTGTAGCCAGCGAGGAGGCCTTTCTAAAAAATATAAAAGTATCGGACGCCCAACACTTATATCCCCCCAGCGCCATGTGGCGCAATTCCCCGTTTTTTACCTTATTTGAGTGGCTGGCACGCCCTACAATTTTAAGTATCAGGTGATCAAATTTGCACGTGCGTGTAGCCAGCGAGGAGGCCTTTCTAAAAATTATAAAGTCGGACGTGCCCAAGACACTATAAATCCCAGCGCCGGAGGCGCAATTCCCCGTCTTTTACCTTATTTGGGGTCGGCCCAACGCCCACAACGTTTTAAGTATCATGTGTTCAAATTGCACGTGCGTGTTAGCCCCCGAGCGAGGCCTTCTTCTAAAAATATTAAAATTTCGACGCCCAACACTTAAACATCCCAGCGCCTGAGGCCGAAATTCCCCGTTTGTTACACTTATGTGGGATGCCTCGCCACCCACATTTTTTAAGTATTCAGGTGATCAAATTTGGCAAGTGGCGTGTAGCCAGCGAGGAGGCCTTATTCTAAAAAATATAAAGTTCGACAGCCCTAACACTTAAATCCCAGCGCCTGAGGACGCAGATTCCCCGTTTTTTTAACCTTATTTGGGCTGCCAACGACCCACAATTTTAAGTAATCAGGTGATCAAATTTGCGTCACGTAGCGTGTAAGCCAGCGAGGAGGCCTATTCTAAAAAGTATTAAAGTTCGACGCCTCAACACTTAAATCCCTGCGCCCTGAGGCGCAGATTCCCCCGTTTTTACCTATTATTTGGGCCTGCCACGCCCACAATTTTAAGTATCAGGTGATCTCGAAATGTTGGGCACGTGCGGTGTAGGCCCAGCGAGGAGGCCTTTCTAAAAATAATTAAGTTCGACGCCAAACACTTAAATCCCATGCGCCCTGAAGCGCAATTCCCCGTTTTTTACCTTATTTGGGCTGCCACGCCACAATTTTAAGTATCAAGGCTGAGATCAAATTTAGCGCACGTGCGGTGTAGACCAGCGAGGAGGCCTTTCTAAAATCTCAATATACGGAAAGTTGGTCGCCCAACACTTAACTATCCGCAGCGCATGCGATAGGGTCGCAATTCCCACCGTTTTTACCTTAGTGTTGAGGCTGCCACGAACCCACAATTTTAAGTATCAGCGGTGATCAAATTTAGCACAGTGACGTGTAGCCAAGCGAGAGGTGGCCTTTCTAAAAATATATAAGTTCGGACAACGGACCAACACTTAAATCCCAAGCGACCCTGAGGCGACAAATTACCCTCCAGTTTCTTTACCTTATCTTGGGGCGGCTCACGCCCCACAATTTTAAGTATCAGGTTGATCAAATTTGCACGTGCGTGTAGCCAGCGAGGGAGGCCTTTCTAAAAAATATAAAGTTCGACGCCCGAATCACTCTAAATCCCAGCGCCTGTGAGCGCAATTACCCCCCACGTTTGTTACCTTATTTGGGCTGTCCAAGGCCCACAATTGTTAAGTATCAGGTGATCAAATTTGCATAGTGCGTGTAGCCAGCGAGGAGGCCTTTCTAAATTATAAAGGTTCGACGCCCAACACTTAAATACCCAGCGCCTGAGGCGACAATTCCCCGTTTATTACCTGTATTAGGGCTCGGCCAACGCCTACAATTTTAAGGGTACAAAGAAACATGTTCCCAAGAGTGATACAAAATTTTGGCACGTGCGTGTTAAGCCAGCGAGGAGGCCTTGTCTAAAAATATAAAGTATTCGGACTCCCAACACTTAATATCCCAGCCCCCCTGAGGCGCAATTCCCCGTTTTTACCATTATTTGGGCTGCCACGCCCACAATTTTAAGTATCAGGTGATCAAATTTGCCCACGTGCGTGTAGCCAGCAGATGGTGCCTTTCTAAAAAATATAAAGTTCGACGCCCAACACAATCTTAAATCCCCAGCGACCTGAAAGGCGCAATTCCACCATGTTTTTTTTACCTTATTTGGGCTGTCCCCACGCACCCACAATTTTAAGTATTCAGGTGATCAAATTTGCACGTGCGTGTAGCCAGCGAGGCGGCCTTTCCAAAAATAAAAAGTTCGACGCCCAAAACTTAAATCCCAGCGCCTGAGGCGCAAATCCACGTTTTTACCTTATTTGGGCTGCCACGACAGACAACCCTGACAATTTTATAAGTATCAGGTGATCAAATTTGCACGATGCGTGTAGCCAGCGAGGAGAGCCTTTCCTAAAAATATTAAAGTTCGACGCCCAAACACTTATAATATCCCCAGCGCCTGAGAGCGCAAATTCCCCGTTTTTACCTTATTGGGGCTTGCCGACGCCCCACAATTTCTAAGTATCAGGTGATCAAATTTGCACGTGCGTGTAGCCGAGCGAGGAGGCCTTTCTAAAAATATAAAGTTTTCGGACGCCCAACACTTAAATCCCAGCGCCTGAGGCGCAATTCCCCGTTTTTATCCTTATTTTTGGCTGGAGCTGAGGGGGGCACACACGCCCAACAATTTTAGAGTATCAGGTGATCAAATTTTGCACAAATATATACAAAACATAAGAAATAGAATACCCTGTGCGTGTAGCCAGCGAGGCGGCCTTTCCAAAAATAAAAAGTTCGACGCCCAAAACTTAAATCCCAGCGCCTGAAGGGGCGCAATTCCCCGTTTTATACCTTATTTGGGCTGTGTCCCACGTCCCACAACTTTTAAGTATCAGGTGATCAAAAAATATAGAGCACGTGCGTGGTAGCCAGCGAGGAGGCCTTTCTATAAAATATAAAGTTCGATCGCCCAACACTTCAAATCCCAGCGCGCTGAGGCGCAATTCCCCGTTTTTTTGCACCTTTAGTTTAGGGCTGCCACGCCTCACAATTTTAAGTATCAGGTGATACCAAATTGGTCACGTGGCGTGTAGCCAAGCGGAGGTAGGCCTTTCTAAAAATATTAAAGGTTCGGACGCCCAACACTTAAATCCTCAGCGCCTGGTGGCGCAATTCCCGCCCTTTTTTACCCTTATTGTTGGGGCTGGCCACGCCCACCACATTTTAAGTATCAGGTGATCAAATATTGAGCACGTGCGTGTAGCCAGCGAGGAGGCCTTTTCTAAAAATATAAAGTTCGACGCCCAACACTTAGAATGCCCAAGCGAGCCTGAGGCGCAATTCCCCGTTTTTACCTTTAATTGGGAGCTTGCCACGATTTCCCACAATGTTAAGTATCAGGTGATCAAATTTGCGACGTGCGTGTAGCCAGCGAGGAGGCCCTTTCTAAAAATATAAAGTTCGTGACGCCCAACACTTAAATCCAGCGCCTGAGGCGCAATTTCCCCGTTGTTACCTTATTTGGGCTGCCACGCCCACAATTTTAGAGATATCAGGTGATCAAATTTGCACGTGCGTGTAGCCCAGCGAGAGAGGCCTTTCTAAAAATATTAAAGTTCGACGCCCAACCACGGTAAATTTCCCCAGCGCCTGAGGCGCAATTCCCCGTTTTTTACCTTATTTGAGGGGCTGCCACGCCCACAATTTTAAGTATTCAAGGTGATACAAATTTGCACGTGCGTGTAGCCAGCGAGGGAGGCCTTTCTAAAAATATAAAGTTCGACGCCCCAGACACGCTGTTAAAATCCAGCGCCTGAGGCGCAAATATCTCCCGTTGTTTACCTTCATTTGGGCTGCCACCGAGGGCCCCACAATTTTTAAGTATCAGGTGATCAAATTAATTTGCACGTGCGTGTACCAAGACGAGAGAGGCCTTTCTAAAACTATAAAGTTCGACGCCCAAACACTTAAAATCCCATGCGCACTGAGGCGCAATTATCCCCGTTTTTATACCTTATTTGGGCATGAGCCAACGCCCAACAATTATTAAAGTATGCAGGTTCGATCAAATTTGCACAGTTGCGTAGTAGCCAGCGAGAGAGGCCTTTCTAATAAAATATAAAGTTCTGACCCGCTCCAACACTTAAATCCCAGGCGCCTGAGGCCGCCAATTCCACCGTTTTTATCCTTATTTGGGCTGCCACGCCCACAAGATTTTAAGTATCAGGTGATCAAATTTGCACGTGCGTGTAGTCCAGCGAGGAGGTCCTTTACCTAAAAATATAAAGTTCGACCGCCCCAACACTTAAAATCCCAAGCGCCCTGAGGAGCTATTCCCCCGTGTTTACCTTATTGGGAGCTGCCATCGCCCACAATTTTAAGTATCAGGTGATCAAATTATTGCACGTGCGTGTAGCCAGCGAGGAGGCCTTATCTAAAAATTAGATAGTTCGACGAACCCCAACACTAAAATCCCAGTCCGCCTGAGGCGCATATTCCCCAGTTTTTACCTTATTTGGGCTGCCACGCCCACAATTTTAAGTTTCAGGTGATGCAAATTTGCACGTCCGTGTAGCCAGCGAGGAGGCCTTTCTAAAAAAATAAAAATTCGAACGCCCTACACTTAAATCCCAGCGCCTAGATGCTCAAGTTCCCCGTTTTTTTACCTTATATTGGCTGCCACGATCCCACATTTTCAAGGAATCAGGTGATCACATTTTGCACGTGCGTGTTGCCAGCGAGGAAGCGCTTTCTAAAAATATAAAGTTCAGACGCCCCTACACTTAAATCCCAGCGCCTGAGCTGCAATTCCCCGTGTTTACCTTATTTGGGCTGCCACGCCCACAAATTTTTAAGTATACATGTGATCAAATGAGGGCACTCTGCGTGTAGCCAGCGAGGAGGTCCTTTCTAAAAATATAAAGTTCGAGACGCGGCCCTCCAACACTTAAAGCCCAGCGCCTGAGGCGCAAGTTACCCCGATTTTACCTTATATTGTTGAATAGAAGGCTTCCAGCGACAGCCCATCAAGTTTTAAGTATTCAGGTGAGACAAATTTTGCACGTGCGTGGTGAGCCAAGCGAGGAGGCCGTTCGTAAAAATAATAAGTTCGACGCCCTACACTATAAATCCCAGCGCCTGAGGGCGCAATTCCCCTCGTTTTTTACCTTAATTTGGGCTGCCACGCCCACAATATTAAGTGATAGCAGGTGATCAAATTTTGCAATGCAGTAGCGTGTAGCCCAGCGAGGAAGCCTTTCTAAAAATATTAATAATTCGACGGACCCAATCACTTAAATCCCAGCGCCTGAGGCGCAATTCCCGTTTTTTACCTTATCTTTGGGCTGCCACGTACCCCAGCACCCACAAATTTTAAGTATCAGGTGATCTATATTTGGCCACTAGCGTGTAGCCAGCGAAGAGGCCTTTCTAAAAATATAAAGTTCGAACGCCCGCAACACTTAATTCCCCAGCGCCTGAGTAGGGCCAATTTCCCCTTTTTCTACCTTAATTAATGAGGCTGCCACGGCCCTACAATTATTAAGTATCATTAGATCAAATTTGCACGTGCGTGTAGCCAGCGAGGATAAGCCATTCAAAAAATATAGAAATTCGACGCCCAACACTTAAAGCCCCAGCGACCTGAGGCGCAATTTCCCCCTATTTTTTACCTTATTTGGAGGGCTGCCACGCCCACATGTTTTTAAGTATCCAGTGATCAAATTTGCACGTGCGAGTAGACCCAGCGATGAGGCCATTCTAAAAATATAATAGTATCGACGCCCAGACACTTAAATCCCAGCGCCAGAGGCGCAATTCCCCCGTTCTTTACCTTATGCTTGGGGTGGAGGCCACCCCCCCACAATTATTAAAAGTATCTAGTTGATCAAATTTTTGCACGTTAGGTGCGTAGTAGACCCAGCGAGGAGGCCCTTGTTCTAAAAATTATAAATGTTTCGACGACCCAACACTTCTAGAATCCCAGCGCCCTAGGCGCAATTCCCCATTTTTACCTTAATTTGGGCTGCCACGCCCACAATATCTAAGTATCAGGTGAGCAAATTTGCACAGTGCGTATGTAGCCACGACGAGGAGGCCTTTCTAAAAATATAAAGTTCGAACACGCCTACACTTAAATCCCAGCGCCTGAGGCGCAATCTCCCCGTGTTTACCTTATTATGTAACGCCCACAATTTTAGATATCAGGTGATCAAATTTGGTTTTGTTGGGGCTAGCTATGGGAGGCCTTTGGATAATTTTCATATTTGGACGCCCAACACTTAAATCCCAGCGCCTGAGGCGCAATTCCCCGTTTTTACCTTGGTGTGGGGTAAACAGCCAACAGCCCACTATTTTAAGTATCAGGTGATCAAATTTGCTCGTGCGTGTAGCCAGCGAGGCGGCCTTTCCAAAAATAAAAAGTTCGACGCCCAACACTTTAATGCCCAGCTGCCCTGAGGAGGCGCAATTCCCCGTATTTTACGCTTAGTTGGGCTGCCACGGCCCACAATTTTTAAGTATCAGGTTGATCGAAATTTGCACGTGCGTGTAGCCAGCGAGGGGAGGAGAGCCCTTTCTAAAAATATAAAGTGTCGGACGCCCAACACCTTAAATCCCCAGCGCCTGAGGCCCAAATCCCACCACGTTTTTACCTTATTTGGTTGCTGCCCACGCCCACAATATTATAGTAGCTAGGTTGATCAAGATTTTTCACGTGCGTGTACCAGCGAAGGAGTGGCCCTTTCGAATAATCATAACATTCGACGCCGCAACAATTATAATCCCAGCGCCCCTGAGGAGCCGCAATGCCCCGTTTTTACCTTATTTTGGAGGCTGCCACGCCCACAGTTTTTTAAGTATCAAGTGATCAAGATATTGTCACGTGCGTGTAGCTCAGCGAGGAGACCTTTCTATAAATATAAAGTTCGTAGACGCCCAACACTTAAATCCCAGCGCCTGAAGGCGCAATTCCCCTCGTTTTTTACTTATTTGGGGCTGCCACGTTCCCGCAAACATTAAGTATACAGGTGATCAAATTTGCACTTGCGTGTAGCCAGCGAGGAGGCCTTTCTAAATAATTTAAAAGTTCGACGACGTTCCCAAAGATCACTTAAATCCCCAGCGCGCTGGAGGCGCCGAATATCCCCGTTTTTACCTTAGTTATAGGGCTGCCACGACCCACGAATTTTAAGTATCTTGTGATCAAAATTTTGCACGTGCGAGTCAGCCAGCGAGGAGGCCTTTTCTCTAGAAATATAAAGTTCGACGCCACCAACTCTTAATTCCCAGCGACTGAGGCGCAATTTCCCCGGTTTTTTACCCTTATTTGGGCTGCCAAACGCCCACCAATTTTAAGTATCCAGGTGATGCAAATTTGCACGTGCGCGTAAGTCCAGCGAGGAGAAGTAGCCGTTCTAAAAAGATAAAAGTTTCGACGCCCAACACTTAAATCCCAGCGCCTGAGCAGCAAGTCCCCGTTTATTTAATTACCTTATGTGGGCTGCCACACTCCCACAATTTTAATGTATCAGGTGATCAAATTGGCACGTGCGTGTAGCCAGCGAGGAGGAGCATTTCTAAAAATATAAAAAGTTCGAACGCCCAACCCTTAAATCCCAGCGCCTGAGCCACCTTCCCCGTGTTTTAACCTATTTTGGCTTAGCCACGCCTATTCCCACAATTTTAAGTTATCAAGTGAACAAATTTGCACGTGCGTGTAGCCAGCGATGGAGGCCGTTCTAAAATTATAAAGATTCGACGAGCGCCCAACACTTAAATCCCAGCGCCAAGGGCGCAACTTCCCCGTTTTTACCTTATTTGGAGCTGCCTACGCCACAATTTTTTAAGTATCAGGTGATCAAATTTGGCACGTGCGTGTAGCCAGCGAGGAGGCCTTTCTAAAAATATAAAAATTTTTATTTTGATGTTCGACTGCCCAACACTTAAATCCCAGCTGCCTGAGGCGCAATTCCCCGTTTTTTTACCTTATTTTGGGCTGAGCCACGTCCCACAATTTTAAAGTATCAGGTGATCAAATTTGCACGTGACGTGCTAGGCCAGCGAGGGAGGGGCCATTCTAAAAATATAAATTTTCGATCGACCCCAACACTTAAATCCCAGCGCCTGAGGCTGCAATTCCCCGATTTTACCTTATTATGGGCTGGCCACGCCCACAATTTTAAGTAACAGGTGATCAAATTTCGACGTGCGTGTAGCCAGCGAGAGAGGCCTTTTCTAAAAATATAAAGTTCGACGCCCAACACTTAAATCCCAGCGCCTGAGGCGTCAAAGTTTCCCCGTTTTTACCTTAATTTGGGGCTGCCACTGGACCCACCATGTGTAAGTATCAGTGTGAGCAAATATGCACGACGTGTAGCCAACGAGGAGGCCTTTCTAAAAATATAAAGTTCGACGATCCCACTCACTTAAATCCCAGCGCCTGAGGCGCAATTTCCCGTTTTTGACCTAATTTGGGCTGCCACGCCCGAAAATTAAATGTATCCAGTGGAAACAAATTTGCACGTGCGTAGTAGCCATCGAGGAGGCCTTTCTCGAAAATGATCAAGTTCGACGGACCTCAACCACTATAAATCCATTCCCAGCGCCTGAGGCGCAATTCCCCGTTTTTTACCTTATATTGGCTAGCCACCCCAACAATTTTAATGTATCCAGGTGATCAAATTTGCACGTGCATGTAGCCAGGCTAGAAGGCCTTTCAAAAATATTAATATAAAGTTCGACGCCAAAAACACTTAAAATACCAGCGCCTGTCGCATTTCCTCCCTCGATTTGTTACCGTTAGTGGGGGCGGCCACCGCCCACTTATTTTAAGTATCATGTGATCAAATTTGCACGTCTGTGTAGCCAGCGTAGGAGGCCTTTCTAAAAAATAAAACAGTTCGACGCCCAACACATAAATCCCAGAGCCCTATACGCAGATGTCCCCGTTTTTTTTCTAACCTTATTTGGGCTGGCCAACGCCCACAATTTTCTATATATCAGGTTATCAAATTTGCACGTGCGTGTAGCCAGCGAGGAGGCCTTATCTAAAAATAAAAAAGTTCGAACGCCCAAACATCATAAATCCCAGCGCCTGAGGCGCAATTCCCCGTTTTTTAACACCATTATTTGGGCTGCCACACCCACAATTTTAAGTAGACAGGTGAGCAAAATAGACACGTGCGTGTAAGCCAACGAGGAGGCCTTTCTATAAATATAAAGTCAGACGCCCCAACACTTAAATGCCCAGCGCCTGATGGCGCAATTCCCCTTTTTTTATTAGTACCTTTATTTGTCTGCCACGCCCCCAACAATTTCTAAAGTATCAGGTGATCAAATTTTCTCGTGCGTGTAGCCAGCGAGAGGGAGAGCCCTTTCTAGAAAATATAAAGTTCGACTGCCCAACACATAAACAACCCTGCGGGGCCTGAGACGCAATTTCCCCTTTTTAATACCTTATTTGGGCTGCCACGCCCACAATTTTAAAGTAACAGGTAATCAAATTTGCACGTGCCGTTGAAACCAGCGAGGAGGCCTAGTCTAAAAATATAAAATTCGACGCCCAACACTTTAAAATCCCAAGACGCGCCTGTAGCGCAATTCCCGCTTTTTTCTACCTTATTTGGGGGCTGCCACGCCCACAAGTTTAAGTATCAAAGAGTGATCCAAATTTGCATCGTGCGTGTAGCCAGCGAAGGAGGCCTTTCGTAAAATATCAAGTTCGACGCCCAACACTTAAATACCATCGCCTGAGGCGCAATTCCCCGTTTTATACCATATATTTGTTGCTGCCAACCCCACATTTCATTTAAGTATACTAGAGTGATCAAATTATGCACGATGCGTGTAGCGCAGCGAGGTGGCCTTTCTACTAAATATATACGTTCGCAGAACCCAACACTTATTTCCCAGCGCCCTAGAGCGCAATTCCACCGTTTTTATTTAAACCTTATTTGGGCTGCCAACCCCACAATATTTTAAGTATCATGTGATCTAATATGCACGTGCGTGTAGACCATCGAGGTAGCCCTTTCTAATAAAATAAAAAGTTCGGACTTGCCCAAACACATAAATCCCAGCGCCTGAGGCGCAATTTCCCCTTGTGTTTTACCTGAGTTTGGCTGCCACTACGCCCAACAATATTTAAGTATCAGGGTGATCAAATTTAGCACGTGCGTGTAGCGCAGCGAGGAGGCCTTTCTAAAAATATAAAGTTCGAAAGCGCCCATCACTTTAAGCCCAGCGCCTGAGGCGCCAATTCCCCAGTTTTGACCTTATTGGTTGTATATGGCTGCCACGCCCACTAATTTATAAGTATCAGGAGATCTATATTTGCACGTGCGTAAGCCAGCGAAGGACCTTTTCTAAAAATATAATAGTTCGACGCCCAAGCACTTAAATCCCTCCGCCTGAGTAGCAATTCCCCTTTTTATACCTTAATTGGGCTGCCAGTGTTAATGATTAACGTCCCACAATTATTAAGTATCAGGTGATCAAAATTGCAAATAAACCCGTGCGTGTATCCAGCGAGGAGGCCTTTCTAAAAAGATAAAGTTCGACGCCCAAAACACGTAAAGCCCAGCGCCTGAGTCGCAATTCCACCCGTTTTTTTACCTCATTTGGGCGTGGTGCCACATCCCACAATTTCTTAAGTATCAGGTGATCAAATTCTGCACGTGTCGTGTAGCCAGGCAGATGGAGGCCATTTCTAAAAATATAAAAGTGTCGACGCCCAACACTATAAATCCCAGCGCCTGAGGCGCAATTCCCCCGTTTTATACTTTAGTTGGGCTGCCCACCCCCGACAATTTTAAGAATATCAGGTGAGACAAATTTGCACTTGCGTGTAGCCACGGAGGAGGCCATTCTCTAAAAATATAAAGTTCGAACGCCCCAACAATTAAATCCCAGCGCCTGTGACGCAATTCCCCGTTTTTACCGTTATTTTGGGCTGCCACGCCCACAATTTTAAGTTATCATGTGATCATAAAGATTTGGGCACGTGCTTAACGACACACAGGGAGGCCTTTCTAAAATAATCGAAAGTGCGACGCCCAACACTTATAATCCCACCGCCTGAGGCGCAATTCCGCGTTTTTACCTTAATTGGGCTGCCACCACCCAAAAGTTTAAGTATCAGGTGATAAAATTTGCTACGGGCAGTGAAGCCAGCGAGGAGGCCCTTATCAAAATATAAAAGTTCGACGCCCAAAACTTAAATCCCAGCGCCTGAGGCGCAATTATCCCCGTTTTTACCTTATTATGGCTGCCAAGCCCAACAATTTTTTTAAGGATCAGGTGAATCAATTTTGCAGCTGCGTATGGTTGTGCCAGCGAGGAGGCCTTTCTAAAAATATAAAGTTATTCGAACGGACCCAAACACTTAAAATCCCAGCGCCTGAGTGCGCAATTCCCGATTTTTACCTTATTTGGGCTGCCACAGCCCACAAAGTTAAGTATCATGTGATCAAATTTGGGGCACGTGCGTGTACTCAGCGAGGAGGCCTTTCTCTAAAAATATAAATTGTCGAACGCCCAACACAATGAAATCCCATTCACTGCGGCCTGAACGCAATTCCCGCTTTATTACCTTATTTGGGCTGCCACGCCCACAATTTTAATTATCAGGTGATCAAATTTGCACTGGCGGTGTAGCCAGCGAGGAGGCCTTTCTAAAAATAAAAAGGTTCGACGCTCAACACTTAAATCCCACTGCCGTGAGGCGCAATTCCCCCGTTTGTTTACCTGTAGTTTGGGCTGCCATCGACGCCCACAATTTTTAAATATCATTGGTGATCAAATGTGCACGAACGCCTCTGCGTGTAGCCAGCGAGGAGGCCTTTCTAAAAAAAAAAAAGTTCTGACGCCCAACACTTAAATCCCGATCGCCTGAGGCGCAATTCCCCCGTTTTTACCTTATTTGGGCTGCCTACGCCCATAATTTTTTAAAGTATCCAGTTGATCAAATTTATCACGTGCGTGTAGCCAGCGAAGGGAGGGTGACTTCTAAAAATATAGCACGTTCGACGCCTAACACTTTTAAAGCTCCCCAGCGCCCTGGAGGCGCAATTCCCCGTTTTTATACTTGATTTGGGCTGGCCACCCCCATTCAATTTTAAGTATCAGTAGATCAAATTATGCACGAGAGCGTGTAACCAGCGAGGAGGACCTTTCTAAAAATATACAAGATCTACGCCCAACAACTTAAATCCCAGCGTGCCTGAGGCGCAATTCCGCACGTTTTATAACCTTATTTGGGCTGCACACAGCCCACAATTTTAAGTATCGAGTGATCAAATTTGCACGTACGTGTAGCCCACGAGGAGGCCTTTCTAAATATATTAAAGTTCGACGTCCCAACACTTATATCCCAGCGCCTGAGGCGCAATTCCCCGTTTTTACCTTACTAAGTGGGCGTGCCACGCCCATACAAATTTAAGTATCAGGTGATCAACTTTAGGAGCACTAGGCTGTAGCCCAGCCGAGGAGGCCTTTCTAAAAATAAAAAGTCAACCGACCGCCCATCACATAAATCCCAGCGCCTGAGGGCGCAATTCCCCGTTTTTTACCTTATTTGGGCTGAGCCACAGCCCACAATTATGAATATCAGGTGATCAAAATTTGCACGTGCGTGTAGCCAGCGAGGAGGCATATCTATATATATAGAAGTATTCGACCGCCCCAACACTTAAATCCCAGCGCTCTGAGGCGCAATTCCCCGTTTATTTTACCTTAGTATTGGGAGCTCCAACGCCCACAATTTTAAGTATCAGGTGATCAAATTTGCACGTGCGTGTAGCCAATCGAGGAAGGGCGCGTTAGTCAAAAAACTAAAGTTTCGAATCGCCCAACACTGTAAATCCCCCACTGCCTGAGGCGCAAGTCCCCGATTTTTAACCTTATTTGGGCTGCCACGTCCCCACAATTATTAAGTATCAGGTGAGCAAATTTGCGACGTGCGTGTAGCCAGACGGAGAGCCTTTCTAATAATATAAAGTTCGACGAGCCCAACACTTTAAACCCAGCGCCTGAGGCGCAATTCCCCGTTTTTACCTTATGTTGGCTGCCACGCCCACAATTTTAAAGTAATCAGTTGATCAAAATTTGCGCACGTGCGTGTAGCCAGCGAAGAGGCCTTATCTAAAAATAATAAAGTTCGACGTGACCCATCGACTTAAATCCGCAGCGCCTGAGGCGCAAATTCTCCACTTTTAACCTTCAATTGGGCGGCTCACGACCCCACAATTTTAAGTATCAACGTGATCAAATTGATGCACGTGCGAGTAGCCATCGAGGAGGCCATTTCGAAAAATATAAAGTTCGAACGCCCAACACTTAAATCCCAGCGTCCTGAATGCGAGCTATTAAGACAAAGTTTTTATACATCAATTCCTTACCCTTTTTTACCTTAAAGTTTGGGCTAGCACGCCCACAATTTTAAGGATCAGGTAGGCAAATTATATGCACGTGCGTGTAGCCAGCGAAGGAGTCCTTTCTAAAAATAATAGAAGTTGTCGACGCCCAACACTTAAATCCCAGCGGCCTGAGCCGCAATTCCCCGTTTTTTAACCTATATTAGGGTCTGCCGAACAACTACAGCTCTAACCAAAAGGTGAACAAAAATCCCAACACCAAGCCTTGACCCATGAGGAACGCCACCATGGATATACCAACTGCATACCCACAACAACAACAAACCCAGCGCCTAAAGCAAATGCCTCGTTCACCTTATTTGGGCGACCGAAAAAAACCACAATTATGACCTAACAGGTGATCAAAAACAATTCTGCACGAGCCCACTGCCACCCAGGAGCCCCCGAATATTGAACAGAGTTCGAAGCCCCAAACTTAAAGCCGAGAAAACTGAGGCGAAATTAGTGGCTGCCCCCGCCAACTCTAATAACCCGAAAACCAACAACATACGAACCCACAATTTTTAAGTCATCAGGTGGATCAAATATTGCCACGTGCGTTAGCGTAGCCAAGCGAGGAGGCCTTTCTAAAAAAAAAAGGTTCGACGCGCCCAACTCTTTAAATCCCCCGCCTTAAGAGCGTAGCAATTCCCCGATTATTTTACCGTTTATTTGGGGCCTAGGCGCCACGCCCACAATTTCAATTATCATTGATCAAATTTGCACGATCTAGTAGCCAGCGAGGAGGCCTTTCTAAAAATATAAAGTTCGACGCCCAACACTTAAATCCCATGAGGCGCAATTCCCCGTTTTTACCTTATTTGGGCTGCCACGCCCACAATTTTAAGTATCAGGTGATCAAATTTGCACGTGCGTGTAGCCAGCGAGGAGGCTTAAAGTTCGACGCCCAACACCTTAAATCCCAGCGCCTGAAGCGCAAATTCCCTCGATTCTTTTAACCTTATTTGGGTGGTGTGCTCTCCACGCCCACAATTTTTAAATATCTGTTGATCAAATTATTGGCACGTGCGTGGACCCAGCGAAGAGGCCTTTCTAAAAATATAAAGTATTCGACGCCCAACACTTTAAATCCCATCGACCCTGAGGCGCAATTCCCCGATTTTCTACCTGAGTTTGGTCTGCCACGAGACCTCGAATTTTTAATATCAGGCTGATCACTTTGCACGTGCGTGAAGCCAGCGAGAGGGCCTTATACTAAAAAATAATATAAGTTCGACGCCCTACACTTAAATCCCAGCGCCTGAGAGCGCAATTCCTCCCCGTTTTTTTACCTGATTTGGGCTGCCAACCCCACAATTTTAAGTATCAGGTGAGGCAAATTTGCACACGTGTACCAGCGAGGAGTATGCCTTTCAGAAAATATAAAGATCGAAACGCCCAACACTTAAATCCCAGCGCCTGAGGCGACAATTCCCCGTTTTTACCTATTTTGGGCTAGCCTCACGCCCCACAAGTATTAAGTAAACAGAGTGTGATCAAAGTTGCACGCTGCGTGGAGCCAGCGAGGAGAGCCTTTCTAAAAATAGTAAAGGGTATCGACGCCCAACACTTAAATCCCCCGACCTGAAGGCGCAATTCCCCATTTGTTTACCTTATTAAGGGCTGCCACGCCCAACGAATTTTAACTATCAGTTGATCAAGATTATGCACCGAGTGGCGTGTAGTGCCAGCTAGGAGGCATTTCTAATATTATAAAAGTATCGACAGCCCAACACTAAAATCCCAGCGCCTAGGAAGCGCAATTCCCCCGTTTTTACCCTTATTTTGGCTGCCAGCAGTCTCCCACATGATTTTAAATATCAGGTGATTCAAATTTGCAGCGATCGTAAGTAGCCAGCGAGGGAGCCTTTCTAATAATAGAAAGTTCGACGCCCTAACACTTACATCCCAGCGCCTGAGGCGCAATTCCCAGTCGCCCCCGGTTATTTACCTTATATTGGGGGCTGCCACGCCCACTATTTTAAGTATCAGGTGATCAAATTTGGGCAATGCGTAGTAGCCAGCGAGTAGCCATTTCTAAAAAATTAAAGTGCGACGCCCAACACATATATCCCAGCGCCGAGGTGGAGGGGGGGACAATTCCCCCGTTTTTTACCTTATTATCGGCCTGCCACGCCCACAATTTTTTTAAGTATACAGGTGATCAAAAATTGTCACCGTGCGTGTAGGCCAACGAGGAGTCCTTTCCTAAAAATATAAAGGGCGAACGGCCAACACTGTAAATCCCAGCGCCTTGAGGCGCAATTTCCCCGTTTGTTACCTTTTTTTGGCTGGGCCACGCCCACAATTTTAAGTATCATGGGATCAAATTTGCACGTGCAGTAACCAGCGAGGAGGCCTTTCGAAAAATATAAAGGGTTCGACGACCCAACACTTAAATCCCAGCGCCTGAGGCGCAATTCCCCGCTTTTTACCTTATATGGGCTGCCAACGCCCACAATTTTAAATATCAGAGTGATCAAATTTTGCACGTGCGTGTAACCAACGAGGATGCCATTCTAAAAATATAAAGGTTCGCACGCTCCAACCACTTAAAATGCCCAGCGCTAGGCGCGCAATTTCCCCTGTTTTTTACCATATTTGGGCTGCCAACCGCCCACAAATTTTAAAGTATGAAGGTGATCAAATTTCTGCACGTGCGTGTAACCAGCGATGAGTCCTTACTAAAAAAATTAAAGTTCGACGCCCAACACTTAAATCCCAGCGCCTGAGAGCCAAATGCCCCGATTTACTTATACCTTATTTGTGCTGCTCACGCCCGACAATTTTAAGTATCAAGGTGATCATATATGCACGTGCGTAGTAGCCACGGAGGAGGCCATTTCTAAAAATATAAAGTTCGACGCCCAACTCATTAAATCCCCAGCGCCTGAGGCGCAATATACCCCGTATTTACCTTTATTTGGGCTGCCACGCCCACAATTTTAAGTTTGGCAGGTAGTCAAATTTGCACGTTCGTGTAGCCCACGAGAAGGCCTTTTCCTAAAATAATAAAGTTCGACGCCCAACAATTAAATCCCCGCGCCTGAGGCGCTAATTCCCCAGTTTCTGTTTACCTTATATGGGCTGCCACGCGCCCCTACAATTATAAAGTATCTCGAGGTGATCAAATTAGCACTAGCTTGTAGACCAGCGAGAGGGCCATTTCCTAAAAAAATAAAAGTTCGACGCCCAACACTTAAATCCCAGCGCCTGAGAGCGTCATGTCCCTATTATAACCTTATTTGGTGGCTGCCTCCACGCCCACAATTTATTAAGTATCAGGTGATCAAATTTTGCACCGGGTGCGTGTAGCCAGCGAGGAGCCTTTTCTAAAAATATAAAAGTTCGAAAAGACGCCCAACCCTTAAAGTCCCAGCGACTTAAGCGCAATTCCCCTTTTTTACCTTATTTGGGCGGCCACGCCCACCAATTTAAAGTATGCTGTGATCAAATATTGCAACGTTCGTGGTTATAAAAAGCACACAAGCGCGCAGGATCCTTATTCTAAAAATATAAAGTTCGACGCCCATCACTTAAATTCCCAGCGCCTGATGCGCAAGTTCCCCTTTTGTAATTACCTTATTTAGGCTGCCCAACGCCCACGAAATTTAAGTATCAGGAAGATCAACATTTGCAAACGTGCGTGTAGCCAGCTGAGGAGGCCTTTCTAAAAATATAACAGGTGTCGGACGCCCAACACTTAAATCCCAGCGACCTGAGGCGGCTAAGTCCCCGTTTTTACCTTATTGTGGGGCTAGCCCGCCGTATCCCACAATTTTAAGTAGCAGGGTGATCAAATTATAGCACGTTCGTGTAGCCAGCGAGGAGACCTTTTCCTATAAATAATACGAAGGTTGCTAACGCCCAACACTCTAAATCCACAGCGCCTGAGACGCAATGTCCCCGTTTTTACCTTATGGGGGCTGCCACCCCCACAATTTAAAATATCAGGTGAAAAATTTTGGGTGTCAACGTGCGTGGTAGCCAGCGAAGGAGGCCTTTCTAAAAAAATAAAGGGAGCACTGCCCAACACTTAAAGCCCAGCGCCTGATCTCAAATAGTCCCCGTTTTTTTTACCATATTTGCATGCCAGCGTCCCACTATTTTAAGTATCATAAGTGGGTTGCAAAAATTTGCACGTGCGTGTAGCCAGCGAGGCGGCCTTTCCAAAAATATACAAGTTCGACGCCCAGACACGTAAATCCTCAACGCCTGAGGCGCAAATTCCCGTTTTTAACCTTGATTTGGGGGCTGCCCACGCCCCACAAGATTAATTATCAGGTGATCAAATTTGCACGTGCGTGTAGCCATCGAGGATCCTTTCTAAAAATATAGAAAAGTTTCCGACGCCCAAGCACTCTAAAGTCCCAACGCCTGAGGCGCTTTTCCCCGTGTGTACCTTATTTGGGCTGCCACGCCCCCACAATTTTAAGTATCATTGAGCAAATTTTCACGTGCGTGTAGCCAGCGAGGCGGCCTTTCCAAAAATAAAAAGTTCGACGCCCAACACTTTAAATCCCAGCGCCTGAGGCGCAATTCCCCCGTTTTTTACCTTATTTGGGCTGCGCACGAAAGGAGCATCCCACAATTTTTAAGTAATCAGAGATGATCAAATTTTGCCACGTGCTGGGTAGCCAGCGGAGAGAGGCCTTTCCTTAAAAATATAACAGTTTCACGCCCAACACGTTAAATATCCAGCGCCTGAGGCGCAATTCCCCTTTTTTACCTTATTTTGGTCGCCTCGCCCACGATTTTTAAATATCAGGTGTATCAAATTTGCACGTGCTTGTAGCCAGCGAGAGAAAGGCCTTTCAAAAAATAAATACAAGTTCGGACGCCCAACACTTAAATCCCAGCGCCTATGACGCAATTCCCGTCGCGTTTATGATACCTTTATTTGTGCAAGCCCGACGCCCACAAATTTAAGTATCAGGTGATACAAAATTTGCACCGGTGCGTGTAGCCAGCGAGGAGGCCTTTTCTTTTCTAAAAATATAAAGTTCGACGCCCAACACTTTAAATCCCAAGCTGCTTGAGGCGCAATTCCCCTTTTATTGACCTTAATAATGGGCTGCCACGCCCATACAATATTAAGTAGCAGGTGATCATAATTGCACAGTGCGTGTAGCCAGCGAGGAGGCCTACTAAAAATATAAAAGTTCGAACGCCCAAACACTTTAAAATCCCAGCGTGCCTAGAAGCGCAATTCCCCGTATTTTACGCTGATTTGAGCTGCTCACGCCCACTATTTTAAGTATCTTGAGCAAATTTGCACGTGCGTGTAGCCAGCGTAGGAGGCCCTTTCTTAAAAATATAAAGTTCAAAGCCCCCCAACACTTAAAGCCCAGCACCTTTTGCGCAATTCCCCTTTTTTAACCTTACTTTATCGGGCTGAGCACGCCCTCAATTTTTAAGTATCAGTTGATTCAAATTATTCCACGTGCGTGGTAGCCAGCGAGGAGGTCCTTTCCTAAAAATATAAAGTGTCGAACGCACAACACTTAAATTCCCAGCGCCCTGAGGCGCATATTCCCCGTTTTTTACCATTATTTGAGGGCTGCCGACTGCCCACAATTATTAAGTATGCCAGGTGAGCAAATTTGCACGTGCGTGTAGCCAGCGAGGAGGCCTCTTCTTAAAATATATAAAGTATCGGAACGCCCAACACGTAAATCCCAGCGCCTGAGGCGCAAATGACCCCGTTTTTACCTATTAGTTGGGCTGCCAACGTCCCCACATTTTGAAGTGATCAAAGGTGAATCAAATTTGCACGTGCGTGTAGCCAGCGAGGAGGAGCTTTCTAAAAATATAAAGTTCGAGACCGCCCAAACACTTAAATCCCAGCGCCTGAGGCGCAATGCCCTCCCCGTTTTTACCTTACATTTGGGCTTCCACGCCCCACAATTTTTAACTATCAGGTGATCAATTTCTCACGTGCGTGTGGTAGGGCCAGCGAGGAGGCCTTTCTAAAAGAATAAAGTTCGTCACGCCCAACACTTAAATCCCACGGGCGGAGGCGCAATTCCCCGGTTTTTACCTTATTTGGGCCTGGCCAACAACACAAAAAATAAAAACAGTGACAAACTCCACAGCCGCCCCACAATGTTTAATTATGCAGTGTGAACAAATTCTTGCCACGTGCGGTGTAGCCAGCGAGGAAGCCTTTCTAAAAATAACAAGTCTTCGAACGCCCAACACTTAAATCCCAGCGCCTGAGGCGCATTTCCCTCGGATTTTACCTTAGATGGCGAGCTGCCACTCCCAACACAGAGTGTTTTAAGTATCAGGTCAGCAAATTTGAGCACGTAGCGTGTAGCCAAGCGAGGATGGCCGTTCATAAAAAGTATAAAGATGTCGACAGCCCAACAATTAAAATCCCAGCCCCTGAAGCGCAATTCCCCGTTCTATTTACCTTATGTTGGGCTGCCAGACTTCCCACCAGAGTTTGTAAGTATACAAGGTGATCAAATTTGCACGTGCGGTGTAGACCCAGCGATGAGGCCTTTCTATAAAATATAAAGTTCGACGGCCCAACACTTAATATCCCAGCGCCTAGATTCGCAATTCCCACGTTTTATTACCTTCTATGGGCGGCCGACGACCCACAATTTTAAGTATCAGGTGAGATCAAATTTTGCACGTGCATTTAGCCAGCGAGGAGGCCTTTTCTAATTAATATACAGTTCCGACCCGCAACACTTAAAGCCCAGCGCTCTGAGGAGCCCAATTCCCCCCGTTTATTTACCTTATTTGGGCTGCCACACCATACAATTTTAAGTATCAGGTGATCAATATTATGTGCACGTGCGTGTAGCCAGCGAGGAAGCCTTTCTAAAAATATAAAGTTCGCGACGCCCAATCCCTTAAATCTCCCAGCGCCTGAGGCGCAATTTCCCCGGTTATTTACCTTATTTGGGGCGCTGCCACGCTTCCTCAATTTCGAAGGATCAGGTGTATCAAATATTGCACATGCGTGTAGCCAGCGAGGAGGCCTTTCTAAAAATATAAAGTTTCGACTCCCAACACTTCAATCCCAGCGCCTGAGGCGCAATTTTCCCCGTTTTTTACCTTATTTGGGCTGCCACGGCCCACAATTTTAAGTATCAGGTGATATCAAATTTGCACGAGCGATGTAAGCCAGCGAGAGTAAGGGCCTTTCTAAAAAATATAAAGTTCGAACGTCCCAACACTTAAATCCCATGCGCCTGAGGCGCAATTCCCCGTGGTTTACCTTAAATTAGGCTGCCACGCCCACTATTGTTTAAATATCATGTGATCAAAATGAGCAGAACGTGCGTGATAGCCCAGCGAGAGGGCCTACCCTAAAAATATATAAGGTTCGACCCCAAACACGTAAATCCCAGCGCCTGAGGCTCAATTGCCCCTTTTTAAACCTTCATTTGGGGCTGCCACGCAAACCCAACAATTTTAAGTATCAGGTGATGCAAAATTTTGCACCGCGTGCGTAGCCAGCGAAGGGGAGCCATTCTAAAAAATCTAAAGTTCGAACCCCGGCCCAACACTTAAATCCCAGCGCCTGAGGCGCAATTTCCCCTCTTTTTACCTTATTTGGTCAGCCACCGCCCACAATTATAAAGTATCAGGTGAGCAAAATTTTGCACTACGTGCGGAATGTAAGCCAGCGAGGAGGCCTTTACTACAAAATATAAAGTTCGACGCTCCCAACACATAAATCGCCACCGCCTGAGCGAGCAATTCCCACCCGTTTTTACCTTATTTTGGGCACCACTCCCAAACACTTTTAAAGTATCAGGTGATCAAAATGTTGCACGTGTCTATAGCCAGCGAGGAGGGGCCTTTGCTAAAAAGTATAAAGTGGTCGACGCCCAACACTTAAATCCCAGCGCCTGAGGCGCACATTCCCCTATTTTTACCATATTATTGGGGCTGCCAACGCACCGACAATTTTAAGTATCAGTTGTTCCAAACTTTTGCACGCTGCGTGTATCCAGCGAAGAGGCCTTTCTAAAAATATAAAGTTCGACGCCCAGACACTTAAGTAACCCAGCGCCTGAGGCGCAAGTCCCCGTTTTTACCTTAGTTGGGGCCTGGCCACGACCCGAAACGTAACTATGAATATATAGTAACAATCCAGAAGAACAATATTTACTATCAGGGGCGAGCAAATTTGCACGTGCGTGTAGCCAGCGAGGGATCCTTTCTAAATATTATAAATTGCGACGCCCACACACTTAAATCCCTACGCCTGAGGCGCAAGTTTCCCCGGTTTTTACCTTATTTGGGCTGCCACGCCCACAAATTTTAAGTATCAGGTGATCAAATTTGCACGTGCGTGTAGACCAAACGAGGAGGCCTTTCTAAAAAGATAAAGTTCGACGTCCCCACACTTAAATCCCAGCGCCTGAGGCGCAATTCCTCCGTTTTTTCTTACCTTATTTTGGGCTGCCACGCCCACAGATTTTAAACGTAACAGAGTGATCAAATTTGGCACGTGTCGGGGAGCCAGCGAGGAGTAACCTTTCTAAAAATACATAAAGGTTCGACGCCCAACACTTATATCCCAGCGCCTGAGGCGCAAGTCCCCCGTGTTATTATACCTTATTTGTGCTGCCACGCCCACAATTTTAAGTATCAGGTTGATCAAAATTTGCACGTGCGTGTAGCCAAGCGAGGAGGCCTTTCTAAAAATATAAAGTTCGACGCCTCAACATATCGTTAAATCCTAGCGCCAGAGGCGCAATTCCCCGTTTTTACCTGTATTCTGGATCGGCCCAAGCACCTACAATTTTAAGTAACAGGTGATCAAGTATGCATCGTGCGTGTAGCCAGCGAGGATGCCTTTCTAAAAATATAACAAGTTCGGACGCCCAACACGTATAAATCCCAGCTGCCTGAGGCGCCATTCCCCGTTTTTTTTACCTTATTTGGGCTGCCACAAACGACCCACAATTTTTTAAGAATCAGTTGATCAAATTTGCAGCTGCGTGTAGCCAGCGAGGCGGCCTTTCCAAAAATAAAAAGTTCGACGCCCAAAACTTAAATCCCAGCGCCTGAGGCGCCCAATTCCCCGTTTTTTACCTTATTTGGGCAGCCAACGTACCCACATTTTTAAGATATCAGGTGATCAAATTTGCACTTTCAGTGGTAGCCAGCGAGGAGGCCTTCTCTAAAAATATAAAATTCGACGCCCAACAAGTGATATCCCCGCGCCTGAGGACGCAATACCCCCGTTAATACCTTATTTGGGCTGCCAGGCCCACAATTTTAAGGTCGGAGTGAACGTAGAGTCCTGGCTGAGGGGGGAGGAGCGAGGGGGATACGGTATCTGGGGGGGAGGGAGGGTGAGGGGGGAGGGGTGGCTGGTGGGATCCCAGCGCCTGAGGAGCAATTCCCCGTTTGAGTAAAAGTGGGCAGTGGGGGTTGTTGGGTATGTTGTGGAGGGCGAGGCGACGTGCGGGTGAGCCAGGGGGGGAGACTTGGGGTAAGGGATCAAGTTGGAGGTGAGAAAGGTCAGTGGGGGGGGGGTGAGGTGGCGGAGACGGGGGGATGGGAGTGGAGAGGATGGTGGAGGGGTGGGGGAGCGCAATGTTAGAGGATGATGGACGGGGAGAAGGGGGGCGGGGTGACGATCTGGAGGTTGCTGAGCGAGGGGGGATGGGGCTGCTGGGCGAGAGTGGGGGATGAGAGGGTAAGCCACGCCCCACAATTTTAAGAGGTTCAGGTGATCCAAATTTGCAACGTGCGTGTAGCCAGCGAGGAGGCCTTATCTAAAAATTCAAATAAGTGCGACGCCCAACACTTAAATTCCCAGCGCCTGAGGCGCAATTCCTCCGTTTTATACCTTATTTGGGCTGCCCACGCCCGACAATTTTAAGTATCAAGTGATCAAATTAGCACGTGCGTCTGTAGCCAGCGAGGAAGGCCCTTTCGAAAACCATTAAAAAGTTCGTGAACGCCCAAGCACTTAAATCCCAGCGCCTGAGGCGACAATTCCCCGTTTTTTTACCTTATTTGGTGCTGGCCACGCCTCACAATTTTAGAAGTATCAGGTGATCAAATTTGCACGGGCGTGTAGCCAGCGAGGAGGCCTTTCTAAAAAAATAAAAGGTTCGGACGCAAAGACCCAACACTTAAAATCCCAGTCGCCTGAGGCGCAATGTCCCCGATTTTATACCTTATTTGGGCTGCCACACCCCACAATTTTAAGTATCTAGGTGATCCAATATGCACGTGCGTGTAGCCAGCCTAGGGAGGCCTATCTAAAAATCATAAAGTTCGCCGAACCCAACACTTAAATCCCAGCTCCTAAGGCGCAATTCCCCGTTTTATCCTTATTTGGAGCTGCCAACGCACCCACAATTTTAAGTATCAGGAGCGAATCAAATTTGTACACGTGCGTGTAGCCAGCGAGGAGGCCTTTCTAAAAATCTAAGAGTTCGAAGCGCCGCAACACTTAAATTCCCAGCGCCTGAGGCGCAATTCCCCGTTTTTACCTTATTTGGGCTGCCACTCCCACATTTTTAAGTATCATGATATCAAAATTTGCACGATGCGTGTAGCCAGCGAGGAGGCCTTTCTTAAAAAAAATAAAGTTTCGACGCGCCAACACTTAAATCCCAGCGCCCTGAGGCGCAATTTCCCCGGTTGAACCTTATTTGGGCTCCACGTCCCACAAGTTTTACGTAAATCCAGGTTGATTCAATTTGGCACGTGCGTGTTAGCCAGCGAGGCGGCTTCTACACACAATATAAAGTTTCGAACGCCCAAACACTTAAATCCCCAGCGCCTGAAGGCGCATTCCTCCCCGTTTTTACTTATTTGGGGCTGCCACCGCCCACATATTGAGTATCAGGTGATCAAATTTTGCACGTGCGTGTAGCCACGTGCGTGTAGCCAGCGAGGCCTTTCTAAAAAAAATAAAGTTTC